>LPNX010139846.1:5283-44153 GCA_001517045.1 Pseudotsuga menziesii | reverse complement strand
TCCTCTGGAGACTGCTTCTTGTCTCTTCCTTTCTCAGGTGGCTTTTTAGCTTTATTCTTTCTTTTTGAATCCACCTTCGAATCTCCAGCAACCAGAGCTTGGTCTTTGGAAGGTTTGACGGTGCCCATCATCACCGGCTTGTCTTGTTCCTGTGTGAGAGATTCCATGAAATTTGCAAGGCTGGGAATCTTCTAGGTTCGAGCTGTGAGTTTTGTGGCATAGAAGGTCGAAACAAAGACTGAGTAATCAGGCCCTAGCTTCGAGAGGATGGACAATACGAGCTGCTCATCTTTCTTTTCAATACCACACTGTTTCAGCTGCAAAACTAGTGCTTTGAACTTGGAGAAGTATAGCTGCAGTGATTCAAAATTACTGGGACTCAGGGAAATCAATTCATTTTAGATTTGGTGTCCCCTCATCTCATCTATATTTTCGAAGAGTTCAGAAATTTTCTCCCATACTTGATCCGGTGAAGTCAATCCATCGAGATGGAAAAGGAGGTCTCGGGAAATACTGAGACATAGGAGGCCATAGGCCTCATCTCTCCAATTGTGCCATTTGATCTTCTCTGCAGCTGCATTGGGCTCTGATTCTGTTGCCATAGTCACCCTGTAGAGGCCTTTTGCTCTCAACAAGATCTCCATCTCTGCTTTCCATTCAAAATAGTTGAAGGGAGTGAGGATAGTTTTCTGTGAATCCATAGCTTTAGAAAATCTGTCCCGGCTGTCAGTAGAAGGCTCCCAGTCTTGATGTCGAACCTGCAAAACAATTTTTGGAGGAGAGTAACAACCTACAATGGCTCTGATACCATGTAGAAATTTAGGCCTGCAATAGATTGAATACACTCACAACAATTAACAATTGATCATGCAAAATTATCAACAATGGAGACTGAATATGGAGCTGTAACACTAAATTGTATTAACTGAGTGTACAATAGCCAAACCTGTAATAACATAGGATACTGAATCAATAGAATACATAAGCAAATCGAATGCATAAGGAAGCATCCAAATCTAGCATAAAGCAGGCTTACCCAAAATAGGAAAATCCCCCATAGGTGTAAAAAGCTGATCCCAAATCTATCAAGGACCCCACGAATTATCAAGGGCACATGGGAAAGCTAAAGAGTGGTCAAATGGAAGCTCATACATGCTTTTTCATGGAGGAAAGAGTGGAGGAGGAAGAGGCAACAAAGCTGATTCACCTCACCTAGTCTTGCTTTCCTATGTGCCTTAAAACACTGAAAAAGCAGGCAATAAAGAAGAAAAAGCAGAAGGGCGCCTTGGAGGCTAGGAATAAAGTAGATTTGATTCCTAAGGCTTTCCCAAGCACTCCATGAGTCAATAATGGAAATTTTGACCTCTATGGATAGGCAATTGACAACTTGCACATGGTGGGACTCATGGACTAGGCAAATAAGACAAAATAAATGAAATAATGTCTAAGTGGGTAAATACTATGGGTTGATTATTCTAACAGATGTAAATGGGTCTACAGAACTAAGTATGCATTGGATGGAAGTGTTGAAAGACTTAAGGCAAGGTTAGTTTCCAAAGGGTTTTCCCAAGTTGAAGGGATTGACTACAATGAAACCTTTGCCCCTATAGCAAAAATGAACTCCATCCGCCTTGTTCTTTCCCTAGCAGCCTTACATAACTGGGAATTCCATCAAATGGATGTCAAGTCTGTCTTCTTACATGGTGATTTACATGAGGAAATTTACACGGAAAAACCTCCTGAATATGTTCAGAATAACTCTAGCCTTGTTTGTCTCCTTAAGAAATCCTTATATGGCCTTAAGCAAGCTCCTAGAGCTTGGTATGCAAAAATGGATAGCTTTCTCCTTGACACTGGTTTTTCTAGATGCCATTTTGACCCTAATGTCTATACCAAGAAAGTAGGAAACCATTTCATCATACTTGTTCTTTATGTTGATGATCTTATCCTTACTGGTAGTGACCCTAACCTTATAACCCATGTGAAATCCAGTCTTAAGCAAAATTTTGAAATGTCAGACTTAGGACATTTGCATTATTTTCTTGGTCTCCAAGTATTGCAAACCAAACAAGGAATATTTCTTTCCCAGTCTAAGTATGCTTGTGACCTTCTTCGTCGCTTCCACATGGAATATTGTAAACCAGCCCCTTCTCCCTTCCAGTCTGGAGTCAAACTTTCTACCACTTGTACTTCCCCTGAAGTAGATGCCACCTTGTATCGTCAGCTTGTTGGTAGTCTTTACTACTTGACTCATTCCCATCCTGACCTTTCCTTTGACGTTGGTCGTGTTTCCCGTTACATGTAAACTCCTCATGAAAGTCACTGGAAAGTAGCAAAAATAATACTTCGATATATTCGAGGTACAATTCAGTTTGGGATTCATTACAGTACATGGGGGAAAACTTTGTTGGTTGGTTTCACTGATTCAGATTGGGCCGATGATCCAGATGATCAAAATTCTACTACAGGTTATGTTTTCAGTATGGGATCTGGACCTGTCACTTGGGCTTGTAAGAAACAGCAAGCTCTTGCTCTTTCTTCAGCAAAAGCAAAATATCGAGCAGCAGTTAATTCTAGTCAGGAAGCTTTATGGCTTTGACAGATCCTTTTAGAGTTTGGATTCGAGCAGCAGTATCCTACTCCACTTTGGTGCGACAATCAAAGTGCCATCAAGCTTGCCAAAGATCCAGTTCTACATTAGCGCAGCAAACACATTAAGCTACACATGCACTTCATCAGAAATCTTGGTCATAATAGTGTTATTGAAGTTCTCTATTTCCCTACAGATGATCAAGTTGCAGACATCTTCACCAAGTCTCTTACAGAAGTAAAGTTTTCTAAACTTCGGTCTATGTTAGGAGTTTAGGAATGTGTCCTCAAGGGGGGATAGGCTCTAATGCCTCCTTCCTTCTCCTAATAGTGTCACTTTCGTAAATCCTTCAATCCTATCCCAAGTTGTTCTTAAGGGGGGATTTTAGGATATTTAGACACTTAGGAGTTAGTTAAAATCAACTTGCGTAATATATTCGTTAGGTAAAAGTGTGTTTCTTTAGTATGCATTAGTATGCATTTGTAAATATTCTAATCCAACGGTCACAATATGTTCTAGAAATAGAGTGATCCAACGGTTCATCATCTCTTAGATCATACCTACCATTGATTCGTGGTTTAACACTCGATTGGTCTATGATCTCTATTTAAAGAGCATAGAGAGTCATTGGCTAGTTGATCGATTATGAGAAGCTCATGTAACTTTCTTTCTTTTGCATAATAAATTGCTTCAAGTAGCTATTTGGCTGGGGCTATGGACTGTTTCCCTCTCGAGGGTTTTAACCACGTGACAAACATTGGTGTATTGATCTATGATCTGTTTGTGTGAAGCGGTTGTTCTTGGTGCTCGGTCCTTTGGGAGTACCTTGTGTACCCTAACAGCATTAGCATGCATTTGTAAATATTCTACTACAATGGTCACGATATGTTCTAGACATAGAGTTATCCAACAGTTTAACTTCTCTTAGATCATACCTACCATTGATCCATGGCTTACCACCTGATTGGTCCATGATCTCTATTTAAAGAGCATGGAGGGTCCTTGGCTAGTTGATCGATTATGAGAAGCTCATGTAACTTTATTTCTTTTGCATAATAAATTGCTCCAAGTAGCTATTTGGCTGGGGTCATGGACTGTTTCCCTCTTGAGGGTTTTAACCACATGACAAACATCGGTGTGTTGCTCTGATACCATGTTCAAGTACACAGGGTACTCCCAAAAGACCGAACACCTTCAGCAACCGCTTCACACAAATAGATCACAGATCAACACACCGATTTTTGTCACGTGGTTAAAAACCTCAAGAGGGAAATAGTCCATGGCCCCATCCAAATAGGTACTTGGAGCAATTTATTATGAAAAAGAAATAAATTTACATGAGCTTCTCATAATCGATCAGCTAGTCGAGGACCCTCCATGCTCTTTAAATAGAGATCATGGACCAATCGAGTGTTAAGCCACAGATCAATGTTAGGTATGATCTAAGAGAAGTTGGACCATCGGATCACTCTATGTCTAGAACATATCGTGACCGTCGAATTAGAATATTTACAAATTCATACTAATGCATACTAAAAAAACACACTTTTAACTAATGGATATATTACACAAGTTGATCTTAACTAACTCCTAAGTGTCTAAATATCCTAACAAATATATGCTGATGGTTTCCCTCACTGACAACAATTAGAGAATTATTTTCCATGTCAAATATTGACACTTAATCTAGGGTGGATTTGACCCTCTTTCCCTTTCCTAACTGTGTGATTTGGTAAAGAGAGAATAGATTTAGAGAGAGTTCATCACATGCATTATATTCATGAAACTTCCGTTTTGGAGATCCACTCTCCCTTATCAAGAAAGTTCTACTGGAGAGTCATCTACAATTAGAATAGGAGGACTCATGCATGATTTTAAAGATTCAAGGACATGTTTTGTGGCTTCCATTTGCTATTATTCTTATGAATCAATGTGTTAAGCCCTAAATTATGGGCACATTTCCCCTAAAGTGTCAAATAATAAATTAGTATCAATGTCAGCTTTGGTCCATTAGTTATAATTTTCATTAGTACATAGTTATATTAGTTACATTAGCTTGAGTGAATTAGTTGTAATTGCACAACATAGTCTCCAATATATAGGAAGGAGGCATTTCATTTGGAGCATCTCATATTGTCTTGTATTATGTAGTTAGTACATTGTCACTTGTATAAGCATGTATCTATTATTTTTTCAACTTTAAGGTAGCATTATTAAGATCTTTAACTAAGAGAATAACAAGTACAGCAATCAAACACAAGAGACAATGAACACAGTGTTTTTCCTTGGGGAAACCATAAATGGAGAAAACCCCCGCAACTTCCTCAGATATAGAATCAGCACCAAAATAGTAAAAGCCCAAAACAGTAAGTGACCTCCTAACAACACTAATATTCTTCTTGTCTAGCCCCAATGTCTTCTCCTTCCTCAACTATGTGCTACACTTGAGTGTGTATGAGTTGTATGATAAATAGAGACTCCCGTTCTCTATTTATACTAATCCCGACGTGACTAACGCCCTACCATGGCTGACCTCTACTAGGAGAGTCTAATAACCCTAGTGCCTCGGAACTGTGGGGGCTTTAACCTTTAGACAATTAGAGGGTTACCCACAATGACTTGAAATGATTTGTTTACATTATTGACCCTCCCGATCGGAACATCGGGGCATGACAACATGACTCAATTACATTATAGATACATCCCGTAATAAACATCAGGTTACAATATATAAGATACATATATGAATAAATTCTGAAGTTACAAATACATCAACACTCCCTCTTAACTAGGAAGGTATTCTTTCAACACAATTTTCAGTACTAGTCTTCTTCTATGTATCAGCTAGATCATCTTGTCATTTGCATCTCAAGTCTTTGAGTCTTCAAGTCATCTTCGTCTTCAAGTCATCTTCATCTTCGAATCTGAATCATCTCTCGATCTGGATCATCACTGGATCTGGATCATCATCACTAGATCTGCATCATCACTCGATCTAGATCATCACTGGCAATCATCACTGGATCTAGAACAACACGGGTGCTATCTTCTGATTCTTCTCGTCACAGGAAGTTCTACAGAGCCAGCCCTTTTTCATATTGGTTGTAGGCCTAGCCTCCATGTAAGTCTTCTTCAGCGCTTATATCTGACACTAAGTCAGAATGGCCCGCCCAGCACTTACATCTAACCTACTCGTCAGAAAGGCATGCCCAACACTCATATCTGATCATGTAGGAACCAATCATATAATCATATCAGAAATTCCTAGCACTCACATTCACCAACATGATAAGAAATCAAACTACTATCATCTATGAAAAGGTTCATCACTTACAACCACCAGCATGATAAGAACCCAAACTACTCATTAGAGGAATTTTGGGGTCTAAAATGGGCCTCCTAAGGAAAATAATAAAATAATAGTTAAAATAATAAAATAATATTGATTAATTTTGGAGGAAGAAAGAAAAAAACTACTTTTTGTGTTCGTATTTTCGACATATCTCCCTGTGTTTTTACTCAAATTTCAATTGAGAGAGCTCGTTGGATACGTAATTTGATTCCGCATACAACAAGTACCCAAACTGCATACTTTTGACGGACCCCGCTACCCCAAAAACAAGAAATACCTGAAAAAACATGATGATGATGTCATCATCATCATGTTTTTTCAGGTATTTCTTGTTTTTGGGGTAGCGGGGTCTGTCAAAAGTATGCAGTGTGGGTACTCGTTGGATGCAAAATCAAATTCCACATCCAATGAGCTCTCCCGATCGAAATTTGAGTAAAAATACAATGAGATATGTCGAAAATATGAACAAAAAAAGTATTTCTTTTTAATGACAAATATGTCAATTCAACCATTATGGTTGACTTATTTTATTGAAATTCTATTGGTTCTTGAAGTCCAACTCACAAAAACTTATATTGGCACATTTTCTTATAAGGCCCATTTTAGACCCCAAATTTCCTCTAATGATCATCTGTGGAAAGGCACAGCACTCACATCCACCAGCATGGTAGGAACTCAAACTACTACCATCTATCGAAAGGCACAACACTTACAACCACCAGCATGGTAGGAACTCAAACTACTACCATCTGTGAAAAGGCACAGCACTTACAATCACCAGCATGATAGGAACTCAAACTACTATCATCTGTGAAAAGGAACAACACTTACAATCGCCAGCATGATAGGAACTCAAACTACTATCATCTATGAAAAGGCTCAGTACTTACAACCACCAGCATGATAGGAGCCCAAACTACTATTATATGTGGAAAGGCCAGTGCACTTACATCTAATCATGTGGGAACACATCCCTTAGTCACATCAGAATGGCTCTTAGTCCTAGACTGAGGATTCTTGCTACCTCACCAGGTAGCTCCATTCAAAGAATGGTGGTACCCCTTATATCTGACACCAAATTAGAATGGCCAACACTCACATCTGACATGGGAGGAACCTAATCCTTTAGCCATGAAAAAATGGCTCAGCCCTTACATCTGATCAAGTGGGAACACATCCCTCTATCACATCAGAATGGCCATGCACTCATATCTGATCATGTGAGAGAACATCTCATGGTCATATCAGAACAACCCTCAGTCCTACACTGAGTTTCCCTGGTACCTCACCGGCTAGCTCCATTCATAGAATGAAAATATCCCTTATATCTGATCATGTAGGAACCAATCCTACAGTCATATCAGCATGGCTCAACACTCATATCTGACATGGAAGGAACCAATCCTCTCACCATGACAGAATAGCTCAGCCCTTACATCTGACCATGGAAGGTACCAATCCTCTCACCATGTCAGAATGGCTATGGAACTCATCACTTTCCCTTGGAGGAAACCTCGATCTGGAGAACACCAAGCTTCTCCCTGAAGTACTCAAAATTCAGCCTAGCCAATGGCTTCATCAATACATCAGCTATTTGTTCCTCCATCACAACATACTGGAGCTTCACTGCTCCCCTGTGCACCATATCCCTGATATAGTGATACTTGATCTCGATATGCTTTGACTTGTCTTGGAACACTGGATTCTCTGACAACTTCATGCAACCCTAGTTGTCATAATGTATATGAGTAGCATCCAACTAGAGATCAAATAAATCAAACAGTAGCTTTCACATCCATACTACCTCACAACTAGCTGAACAAGCTGCGGCATACTCTACTTCAGCTGCACTTAGTGCCACACAGGATTGCTTCCTGCTAAACCAAGAGATCACACCTCATCCCATACTGAAGCAACATCCTAAAGTGCTCTTCCTCTTTATGGCACTGCCTGTCCAATTTGAATCAACATAACTCTCCAGGTTAATCTTTTAATTCGCATTGTACTTGATCCCATAATCAACTGTACCCTTCCGATACCTTAGAATATGCTTTAGAGCAATCAAGTGAACATGTCTCGGATCTGTCAGGAACTGGCTCAAGGTGTTTACAGCAAAGCAAATATTTGGTCTCGTGTATGTCAGGTACATCAATGACCCAATCATTTGACGATACATCATAGCATCAACTGACTATAATGAAGCATTGTTGAATAGCTTCAGGTTCAATGCCATAGGTGTGGCCATAGTCTTGCAGTACATCATCCCAAACCTCTTCAGGATCTCTACTGCATACTTCCCTTGTTCAAGGAAGATTCCATCTGTACTCTGCCACACCTCCATACCTAAAATGTAATGCATCATACCCAAGTCCTTCATCTCGAACTCAGCAGCAATATTTCTCTTTGTATCAACAATCAACCCATCTATACCTGTCGCAAATAGATCATCTACATATAGTAGAAGCATCACTGGGTTGCCATATTCAACCTTGTAGTAAAGGTTGGAATCTGCTTTACTCTTGGTAAAGCCCAAACTAGATAGAAAGCTGTCAATTCTGTCATACCAGGTCCTGGGTTTCTGTTTCAAACTGTACAAGGCTTTCTTCAATATGCATACATGATACTCTCTATAATGTGTCTCAAAACTAAGTGGTTGTTCTACATACACTTCCTCTTCTACTACACCATTCAAGAAGGCAGTCTTGACATCCATCTATTGTATCTTCCATTTCAACACTGTAACCAAAGTAAGTACTAATCTGATGGAAGTGTATCTGGCTATAGGTGCACATGTTTCTTCATAGTCTATTCCTTCTTTCTGAGAGAAACCTTGAGCCACCAATCTTTCCTTATAATTTTCAATGCTACCGTCTGGAACATGCTTGATCTTGTAGATCCATTTGGAAGTTACAACTGACTTCCCTTCTGGTCTTGGGACAACATCCCAAACATCATTCTTCATGATCGATTTATATTCTTCGATCATAGCATCCTTCCATTCTTTCTGTTCTACTGCTTCTTCATAACTGGAAGGTTCTTTATCAATGAAATCACATAGTAGAGCTACATACCTAGAGTAGGATCTGGTCCTCTTTCTTTCTTTGTGATTATCTTCTAGATCCCCATATCTTTTCACACCTTGGATAAGTTCTTGTACCTAAGCAGGTTTCCTCTTATGAGGATTCTTCTCCAGAGGTGGATCTATAGGTCTTTATGGTTCTTCAAATTCTTGATCTTCTTCTTTAGCTTCTTCATTCATGGTTGTATCATGAATTCTGGGTGCTTCTGCTTCTTCATGATCTTCAAAAGGTATCTTTCTGGATTTGTTGTAATCTATGTCTTCATCAAATGTCACATCCTTGCTGACGCCAATCTTCTTGTATCTTAGGAAATAGTTTTTTGTAAGCCTTCGAGCTTTCAGAGTATCCCACTAATATACCCTTCTTTCCTGAAGGATCTAATTTTTTCCTTTTCTCCTTTGGGATGTGTACGCACACAGGACAGCCGAATATTTTGAGATGGATGACTTCTAGTTTCTTTCCAGAGAAGACTTCTTCATGAGTCTTGTTCTTGAGTACTCTATGTGGAGTACGGTTCTGTACATACACCACTGTTCTGGTAGCTTCAGTCCAAAGATGCATAGGAAGATCTTAATCATGAATCATTGCTCTTGTAGCTTCCATGATAGTTCTATTATTACTTTCTACAACCCCATTCTATTGTGGAATATAAGGAATGGACAACTCCCTCTTGATCCCTGAGTCTTTGCATAGCCTCTTGAATTCATTTAAAGTGAATTCTCCGCCATTGTCTGATTGAAAAGTCTTGATATTCTTTTTAGTATGGTTCTCGATCAAGGCTTTGAATTCATTGAATTTTCTGAATACTTCGTATTTGTTATTCATGAAGTAAACCCATGTCTTCCTAGAAAAATCATCAATAAATGAAACATAATATGCATACCTGCTTAGGGAGTTTGATGACATAGGGCTGCATACATCGAAGTGGATGATTTCCAAGATTCCTTTTGCTTTGCTTTCACTACTTGGAAATGTCTTCTTTGTATTCTTCCCTTTTGCACATCCTTTGCAGACCCCATCATGTTTTGCTTGGATTTTTGGAAGATCTTCAACAAATTTTCTTGCAATAGGTAGTGCTCTGTAATGCACATGTGCAAGCTTTCTATGCCAAAGTTCATTTGTCTCTACTGTGTCATGGACCAATGCTTGTTCTAGATGGCCCTTCAATTTGTACAATCCTCCTTATTGTTCTCCAATCACTACTGCATCATTGATAGTCTTTCCTCTAGGCCACATAATGACTTGACCATCTATGAATGCAACCCTCATTCCGTTTACATCCATTGCTGATATGGAGAGAAGGTTCTTCTTGAGTCCTAGCACAAACAATACTTCCTTCATTGTTAGAGACTTACCTGAGTCTAGTTTATAGGAAGATTCCCCACTACCCTGTGAGGTGATTCATGTTCTGACAGTCTTACAAAGGATTCCTTGAATCTAGTCATATGTTTGGAATCCCCACTATCTATAATCCAATCATCACTACCATGAGTAATGTTACCTGTGAGAGCGGAAATCAAAACATATTCATCCTCGCTTGAAGAATCTTCACTTTCATATCTGGTTCTTTTCTTGGATGGTTCATCATCCTCTACAGCATGAGCATGATGTCGTCTTTTGTTCCCCTTATTCTTATGAGAGTGGACCTTGTTCTTAGGACACTCTTTTGCAAAGTGTCCTCTTTCATCACATGTATAACATCTCAATCTAGATAGGTCCTTTCTATTGTTATCCTTAGAATAAGATTTCTTACCTATGGATTAATGAGGATTTCTTCTTCCCTTCTTGTAGTGAACTGTGAGGGCTTGATATTCACTTCCCATCTTCTCTTCTCGGGCTGCTATCTGAGCTTCTTATTTAGAGCATTATTCCCATAGACTAGTGAACTTGACTAACTTCTTTATTGCACAGATTCCTTGGATGAATGAATCCCATGACCTAGGAAGTCCATTCAGTGTTGTCATCACAATCTCTGGATTCTCCACTTCTTCATCTACAACTTCTAATTGTTCCTTGATATGAGGAACACTCATGAAGTAGGACTGGATAGTCTCTGCATTCTGAATCTTCACATTATTCAGTTGATTCCCCAGAGTCATCTTCTAGTTTATGTTCTTCCCTTCAAACAACTTGGTTAGGGCATCAAACATAGATTTAGGTGTCTTGAGAGAGGACACCTGAGGTATAAAGTGATCCTTGATAGAATTAGCAATGATCCTCTTTTCCAGAACCATCTTCTTCTTACATAAGGCCTTTGCCTCATCTCCCTCTAGAAATCGAACCTCCTCATGGATGTAGGAGTCTAACTCATTCTCTTCCAAGACCAGGGAGATCCTATACTTCTAGGCTCGGAAGTTATCAACCCCCTCAAGTTTTTCGTCAAGCTTGTTATGGTGAGACATCTTAAACTGAGAACCTTAAATGAAAATACCAAATATTTAGATATTACCAGGTCAAGATGTCAGATTTGGATTTGGAGCTGAAATCCCGCAGTACTGGAATAAGAGCAAATTAGGGTTTTGCTTTTTCAGAGATATATCCACCCAAATGCTTTTAAATTTGTCCCTACCTTCAATTTTGGGGAGGATATCAATCCAGGCCTAGGCTCACTCAAAAATTCCTCTTCTGTGAAAATCCCTAATTTTCGGCAGTAGTGATAGGTCCAAAACTGAAAAACCTCAGAATTAAATTTTGCTTCGACAAAAATATGTTCCCTAGGGAGGAGAGTTATTCCACATTACTTTTGCTGAAAATCTGTGGAGGAATATCCACAAACTAGGAATCCCTAGTTCCCGCAGCTTCACAGTGTCTTCTTCTCAGGTTAGCTCTGATACCATGTTAGTTTTTCAACTTTAAGCTAGCACTATTAGAATCTTTAACTGAGAGAATAACAAGTACAACAATCAAACACAAGATACAATGAACACAGTGTTTTTCCTTGGGGAAACCATAAATGGAGAAAACCCCGCAACTTCCTCAAAGATAGAATCGGTACCAAAATAGTAAAAGCCCAGAATAGTAAGTGACCTCTCGATAGCAGTAATCTTCTTCTTGTCTAGCCCCAGTGTCTTCTCCTTCCGAAACTATTCTCTACACTTGAGTGTTTATGAGTTGTATGATAAATAGACACTCCAGTTCTCTATTTATACTAATCCCTAAATGACTAAAACCCCACCATGTCCAACCTCTACTAGGAGAGTCTAATAACCCTAGTGCCCCAAAACTGCGAGGACTTTAACCCTTAGAAAATTAGAGGATTACCCACAATGACCTGACATGACTTGTTTACATTATTGATCCTCCTGATCAGAACATCGGGGCATGACAACATGACTCAATTACATTATAGATACATCCCAGAATAAACATCGGGTTACAATATATAAGATACATAGATGAAAACATTCCAAAGTTATAAATACATCAATAGTATCCCCATCGAAGAGGGTTGATATTCATCTTGGTTCTTCATCATTAAGGCGTGGATTACTCTTTCTTGTCTCTTTATGCTCTTTTCATGTTCTTTTGGAGAATTTGTTGCTTAACATTCGGTATCATAGCTTGGATGCTTCCAAAATGAGTCATCTTGGAAATTTTGCAATAAATTTTTTCTACAAGGTTTTAGATAGAAAGACTAAAAAAACATCTCAAAAACAGGTCAAGATAAAAGAAATAAAAATTTTAGATCCTGAATCGTTACAGGTTCTGAGATATTTGCAGTGGAATTTAGTGTTTTTGACTCGTCCAAAAAATAGTCTAAAATAGGTGTTCTTGGAAAAATAGTCATATCTAGGGAATGGGTGATCCTTATTGAGTGAGATATATTTCATAAATAATAAGACATACTGCATTATCTATGATATCAATTTCAGTCTCATATGAAAATATTGGACACATAGCATACCATACATGTTCGCTCTTCTAGAAGGTCCAAAAATAAGAAGCGTTGGGAGATTTTCCATATTATTTTTGACACATCAGAATTAGGTCAAACCTATGGAATTGAGGAGAGTTAATATCAAGATAGAATATGACAAATTTTTAGACCCATAGGAGCCTAAATTTCAAATCTACCTCAGTTCCAAGCCATCCAAAAAACAATCTTCAAATCAGGGTTTGAAAAAGGAATGCCATTTTTAAATTTGAATAATTTTTAGGAAAAGGATCTATTTGTGGTGTTCCCCAGGGTGTGATATCTATTTATATTTTTCAAAATGCCACCTAAATATAGTGGAGAAAATCACACTACACTTAAACAACTTGAGGATCATCCACGACATATGAAGAAAATGAAGAACTCATACATGACTTGACCAAGTTGAGTGAAAAGTTTAATGAATCGAGTGGAAGGGAAGTGATGTATACTCAATTAATAAACCAAAAAATTGATATAGATAAATAATTGAAAAAGAACATTGAAAACATGGCCAATAATTAGGACCTCAAGGGGATGGTTAGCAAACAGGATCTCAAGGTAATTGGTAGAAAAGGGGATCTAGTAAAAATGACCAAGAAGATGGCAAGTAAATAAGATCTTCAAGAATTAATGGAGCTGATGAATGATATAAAACATATATTTGTTCCTCATCATGTATTGATAAAAGTGAAAAATAGTTGGAGAATAAGAGGTTCAAGTCCTGGAAATTTGATGATCCACTACATCATCATGGGTTCAACTAAGGTCCAAGGAACTACTTTCTCCCCAAGATTTCCATTAGAAAGTTTGATGTCAATGATCCACTAACATAGATATTCCATATGGTGCAATTATTTAATCTACATCGCCTACAAACTTTTCAAAATCTAACTATTGCATCATTATATTTAGAGCCTAATCAATTGGTATGGTACCAAGGGATTTGTGACCGTAACTAAGAATCTATTATATTTTGTTATATATTTACAAAAGAATTGATTACACATTATGGGGATATTAATAGCAACACCTTATTTAGCTAGTTGATAAATCTCAAGAAAAAAAGACCCAGTTACTGAGCACATCAAATAGTTTCAGAAGCTATGTCCTAGAGTGAAGAGTTTTTCAGAAGAAAATTTGTTGGATCTCCTTATTATAACCTTGAAGGATAACATTCAACATGTGGTACATCTCTTCGAACCAAGACCCTTAGAGAAGGATTACATGGTGAAAAGGAAGCTAGAAATTAAAAATATTGCAATATATATTAGAAATGCCACTTCCAACACATACAGAGAGAATGATGTTCCTTCTTCTAACCCACCTTAGAGGTTGACACCTCAAAAAATGGGGGAAAGAAGAGAAAAGGTCTATTCTTTATTTTTTATAGAAATTATAGTAAGGGGCATAAGTGTGTAGAAAATAAATTATTCTACATAGATGGTGAAGATGAAAAACCAAAAGAATAGGAAGCATTGCAGGTTGATGAAATAGAGGTGATTACTCCCACCATATATTGTGATGCATTCAATGGAATATTTAACAGGGCCTTAAACTCTCTAGATAGAAGAATATATCAAAAATAAAAAGGTAATAGTGTTGACCGATTGTGGTAGTACTCATAATTTCAGTCACTATAAATTATCCAAATACCTCAATTGCTTTGTATATCCAGCACCATAATTTCATGTAATGATTGTATATGGAGGAACTATCAATTGTTCAAGGAAATTCCATAATACCAATCTTAATATGGGATAATATGTATTGAATAATCCAAGTATTTCTATCCCAATGGGTGGCAATAATGTTGTCTTAGGGGTTGAATGGTTACAATCACTGGTAACAGTGGATTTTAATTTTCATAAGCTTTTCATGAAATTTTGTTGGGAAGGAGAATAATTAGATTTAAATGGTACCATAGGGAAACCAGGCAATTTGGTACTTGTTTCTGTTTCCGTTATTATTCAATATAAACTTGTACTTATGTGTTGTACTTGTACTTGTTCAAAATTATTGTATGGCATAAGAATGGCTAATGATGTAGAATCCATTATTTTGATTTCTTGAATCTTTAGTGCCTACACTTGATAATTTTTTCTCCTTCTTCGTAGAATTTGTGGGATATGATGCCATGTGAAACTAGATTTAAACTAGCATAGATAATATGTTTAGAAAAAATGAATAACCATTATCCATACTTTACAATATAATAGAGATAAACAATGGAAGAATTGCATTGATTTTATGAGAGAATGATAGTACTACACATGAAATTCTATGCATGAAGGAAACAATTCACTTCCATAAAGATTATAAAGATGTGTGGAGTCATACAAAAAATGAAATGAGTGATTTTCCACCTACAAATAGTCTCCATATTGAAATGCCACCTAGTCCTAGTTAACCTATCATGCAATTGACAATAAATTAGGTAACACACAAGTGGTTTTGAGAGATTCTAATGCATGCACATGCATGTGCAAGTGTAGAAGCTCCATATCCTTATAGAGGAAGAAAGGATCCTTCTTAGTGATGATTCTAATGTTTCATGCTTGAATTTGGTGATTATGTGAAAGTTTGCATTGAAGACTAGACTCCACTAGTCTAACTGAAGTATAATTCAGTAATGATTGAGGAGGATGTGGTACATTTTTCTAGGGGAGATTATTTCAAACCAAGGGCCCATAAACATATACTAAATAAATGTATTAAAAGAAATACAATGTGGGTGTGTAACATCTGCATTAAAAAGGGAATATTGAGTCTAAGAAAAAACATTGGCATAAACACCAGATGGAAAATAGGGTTTCTATCTATGGTACTCATGCTTGGGTGTGCTATAAATCACAAATTACAATTTTTTATTATGGATGATGATATGAACCTATAATGCGTGCCAGTTTTAGATATCATTACATTAATTTACATATATAATAATGTCATCCTACACCCTACACAGATTCAAAATTTATTCTGCAAGAAGTTCCATTAGTAAATGTTCCCAAAACTAATGTTTCGCTATTTTTTGTAAGCCCTTTTTAGTAAATTATTTATATTCCACAAATCTTACCAAAAATTACCAAGTTATTTTAAGGCTTCAAATCCCAATTATGAGAGCTTGAATTATTGAAATCCAAATCCATCACCACCATGTTTTTTATTAGTCGCTCACCTTTCATTTCAAATTTTGGTGAATTTTACATATATATGACCCTTCCAAAATGTCTCTTTGAACATATGTGAGTCATCATATTATGTGTAGCATTTGTACACTCCTACTTAGGACAGAACCTACATATACAAATCCCTATACATTGTTGTTTGAAAAGTGTGTCACACACACTTACAAGGGTGTTAAATTTCCTTTTAATACTTTAATAAGTACTTTCTTATCAAGAATTAACCTCGTAGGGCTCACAATGGATATTCATTGTAGATAGAGAGAAAAAATACGATTTGGTTAATAAACCTGTTAAGGGGGATGGTGTCGTATTGGGTGCACTTATACAAAGGGAATGTATAAGTTATTTTGATGTGCAACCATAGAAGTGATTATGATGCAAATTGAGGTTTGGTTTGACCTACACAAGTAAGAAAGAAGAGTAGACCTTGAGAGGAGTATCAGAGTAACCTAGAGCGGTTTCCCAACCAGGTCCCTATGGATCAGTTATAGGGCTTGCCAAAGTGGTTGCAAGGGATTTTTTGGGGTTCCTTTGTGTTGGGGTTTATCTTCAACTATGAGTGGTTTATCTAGTGTTTGAATATCTAGACCTTCTTGTCGAGGCCTAGGGAATACTTCCATCTTTTTATGTTTGTATATTTATAGGCCTCAGATATCTATTTTGTATATGACTTTGAATCATGATAGATTCACTTTTTTTTTTTTTAACTTGGGTTACATCCTACACTATGATGATGAATTAAAAAAATTAACCACTTTTTATGTACAATCATGCTTCTTAAAAAACATATAGTAAAAATGAAACATAGTAATTGTGAAGAGAGTTGAAGCATTTTTTTTAAGAAGAGAGTTTAAGCCATAAATTATACTTTACATGACTTCATTTCCACTCCCATAAACATGCATCTAAACTAATAATTAGGTTGGCATTCTCAGTAGTAACATCCCTTCTCAATTGAGATTAATTGAGAGGATCCTATTGTTTGTGGTCCATGATTTCAACGATTGAAATGCAAATGTTTAGTCAAATTAATTGCAACAATGAAATTTAATGCCATGACCAATGTCTCTATCATAGGGATGAAAAAATTATAGCACCCTAAAAGTTTGGTTTCTAAAAGCTTGTGTCGTACAAGAGCGTAAGCATAAAAAGAGTGCACATACATATTTCATCATCCCTACATAGTTATAAAGATGTAACAAAGTAGAAATGGCCTCTCTGATAAATGCATTATTTAGAATTCAATTGTATAAAAGAGATATGCATCTAGTAGGATTTTCAGTTACTCCATAATCCTGTGACATAATTATGTATGTTATATTTGTAATTTGAGTAATAATGAAGTTTATATCCTTCCATTCATTAAAAATTCAAATCCCATACAATATTCATATTGTACACCTTTGAAATCGATAAGGTAGGCCGACTTAACAACCAAAAATACTTGGGATATTAGAGGTATTATAGTTGCAAGGGGTATTCCTCTCATAATTATTGTTAGTAGATGACACACTACTCTTTGGTAAATGTATTTTCCTAGAATTGAGGATATACCTATAACCGTATTTGACCCTCTCAAAGAGAGAGTTGTTAAGTGCCACCTTTGGATGTTATTGTCATCCCTGCCCTTTCCAGTATGGAACAAGGAATCCGTGATAGGAATGGCCAATACCCTAGGTATATTTGTGGCACTTGAAAAATATTTCCACCTAATCTTCGATAAGAAGATGGCCAAAGTGCTAGTAGAACTAGATGTTTCCAAAGGGATCCTACCAGAGATTGACATTGACTGTGGTAGTTCACTCATCATTCAGAAATTGGATTTTCTGAACGTACCCTTCTGCTGCAGTTATTTTCATGATGCTTGTCACTTAAGGAATAAGTGTTCCTATCTTCGTCATGGTCGACCCTTAAATAATGGATTTTCTTATTTAGATTCTTTACGTGACTCACCTTTGGAAGTCACTCCTTTGGCAGTTTCATCGGTCTCCCCTTCCCCACCCAAACCTTACGATACTATGACTATCTTTTGTGACCTCTTTGATAAGGATCTACAACAAATCTAGGTTTTTGAGAACCTTGTCCAGGCTTCTTCTGTGTTATCACCGACACACCCTTCTTATTTTCCTATATCTCCAGCAATCCACGCATTTTCGCTGAGCTATGATAAATCTTCTAATTATATTGGGATTTTACCTGTTACTAGTCAGCCCCCTTTGAATCCTTATTCTAGCACTACTTCGGTATCACCTCCTGACTTTACATTGGAAGAGTTCCCTCCCCTATAGAGATCCCCTCCACTAGATATTGTTGTTACAATGCTTAGTCCTACTACCTCCCCCTCCTTTACCAATCCCTGCCTATTAAATACACTCACTATTTTCTTGGATAAATCCCATATCTCTCCTTCTACACTTACCTTAGACTCTATTAAGTTTGAAAATGTTGTGATTAGGAAGACGAGGAGTAACAAAAATTCTAAGGTTTCTGGCCCCTCAAGCCTTTTTACACCTCTCTCGGCTAGGATCAAAGTTGCAACGATAACACATAACTCACCTCAGGAACTTAAAGCTCAGTCACCTGGTTCTCAGGTTGACCCATGAGTATTTTATATATGAATATACGTGGGTTTGGGGGACTTACCAAACAAAATTCCTTCTCTTCTCTCTTCTCTTCTTTGAACCCTGATTTGATTATGCTTCAAGAAACCATGTGTGATCACTTTTTTTCTCTCATTCATTTCTCTAAGATGAATCCTCACTGGGAATTTGTGCCCTAGATTCCCAAGGTCTCTATGGAGGACTCCTTACTAGATGGAACCCTCACATTACCCACTGTAATGTTACAATTCCATATGCTAAGCTAGATTATCAGCATTTAATTTCAATTTTATAACAAAAGCATATAGACAAGATCACTGAAAGAAACAATATCACAAGAACAACACAAATTTATCCTGGGAAAACCCTAAAGGGAAAAAACCCAGCAAAAGCTTCCTCAATATAGATGCCCCAAAAAGATAAAAGGTAAAACCAAAAGACTCGTCCTCCTCCTTCTCCTGCTACATCTCTTTCTCTCTCTCTCTCTCTCTCGAATGCGCTACACAAGTGAGTGTGAGTGTGTTCAAATGAGAAGAACATCACCTCTATTTATATTCTTTCATTCACTTAATATTTAATTTAGTTATGTAGGATCGAGTAATCCTAATTTAATTATGTAGGCTCGAGTAAACATAATTGCGGTACTAATGACCTGACTTACAATGGAGGGGACTTCCACATGACCCTTATTAATTCTCCCAATTAGAAACATTGGGGAATAAATAAATACAAGTGATTCTCCCGATAGGAAAATCTGGGACCACAAAAAGATACATATAGAATATTATTCAAAGTTACAATAATTCAACACTCCCCCTTAATGAGAAGGGTATTCTAAAAAATCATCAACAACAACAACAGTAGGAGAGAGAGGACATCATCAACATCATCACGGTGACACATCTATAAATCATTGGAAGCTTTTCATCATATTCAACATATAGCCTTCATCTTCAATCTTCAGTAGCAACAACACTTTAACCACTCGATTGACAACATCATCATCAACAATTTGACTTTTCGATCAACAAGATCATCATCAACACTTTGACCTTTCAATAAGAAACATCATCATCAGCACTTTGACCTTTCGATAAGCAACATCATCAACAACACTTCAACCTTTCTATCATCAGCACTTTGATCTTTCGATCGGCCTCATCATCATCATCATAATATGAACTTTCGATCAGCATCATCATCATCATCATCATACTCTGATCTTGTGATCATTACATCATCATCATCACACTCTGATCTTTCAATCAGTAACATCATCAGCATCACACTCTGATCTTTCAATCAGTAACATCATCATCATCAAAATTTGATCTTTCGATCAGTAACATACACTCTGATCTTTCAATCAGTAACATCATCATCATCAGTAACAACCTGCAATCCACAACACAAAGATGAAAGTCTTCGGATCGATTTTGGACTTAGAGTCTAGCGATGATACAATCCTTCCACATTCTCGATAACCAAAGCCATGAGATACAATTACAAGATAATCACTCCTTATCACTTTAGGTCTATGTCCAACGATGATGCAATCCTACCACATTCATGGGGACCAAAATCTTTGGATACATTTTGAACAAAAGTTTAGGGATGATGCAATCATACCACATTCACGAGGACCAAAGCCGTCGGATACATCTTGAACAAAATTTCAGGGATGATGCAATCCTACCACATTCACGGGGACTGAATCCTCTGGATACATTTTGAATAGAAGTTCATGGATGATTCAATCCCACCATATTCATGAAGACCAAAGCCTTTGGATACATTTTGAGAAAAAGTTCGGGGATGATGCAATCCCACCACATTCATGGGGATCGAAGCCTCCAGATACATTTTGAAGAGAAGTTCAAGGATGATGCAATCCCACCACATTCACGAGGACCGAAGCCTCCTGATACATTTTGAATAGAAGTTCAGGGATGATGCAATCCCACCACATTCTCGAGGACCAAAGTCACCTAATCATTTCTGGACAAATGTCCTGGGATTATACAATCCCTCTTCATTCTCAAGGACCAAAGTCACTGGATTACTTTATGACAAATGTGTAGGGATGACATAATCCCACTCCTACATCACTGCTCCCCCTTTCGAGGAAGGTCCTTTTTAACAACACCAATCTTGTCACGAAAGTATTCAAACTTTACCCGAGATAAAGGCTTCGTCAACACATCAGTAACTTGTTCATGAGTACTCACATACTGGAGCTTTATGGATCCCTTCAGCATCATATCTTGAATGTAGTAATATCATATTTCTATGTGCTTCGATATGTTGTGGAACACTAGGTTCTATGTCATCTTTATACAACTTTGGTTATCACATAGAATCATGGTAGTATCCAAATCTAGGTTGAATAACCCTGACATCAGCTTCCAAAGCGATATGGCTTCACAACTAGCAGAGAAAGCTATTATATATTCTGCTTCGACCGTGCTAAGAGAAACACTGGACTGTTTCCTGCTAAACCATGAAATCATAGCAGATCCCAGACTATAACATCCACTTGATGTGATTTTCCTTTCTGAGAGACTTCGATCCCAATCTACATCCATATAGCCATACAATATATACTCATGGCTTCCATCATATTATATACCAAATTCTATAGTCCCTTTAAGATATCTTGTTAGAAAAAACAGGACCGTAGAGCAATAGCAAATATACAGTTAAGTCAATAAACAAGATGCAAAACAAATTAAAACAGTACAGAGAGACACAGATATAAAATGGTTCACCCAAACGATGGGCTACGTCCACAAATAAATTTGCCAGTCCTTTTATTGTATTCCAGAAAGATGAAGGGATACACCCTGCAGCAAAACCGCTGCACTTCCTCTTCACGCTCTCAAAGTCTCTCTTCCAGTACAATACAATGCCCACATCCAGTACATTACAGTACACATATCTAGTACAATTACAATGGAGCCTCCTCAACCCTTATAAAGGCTTAATCACATGCAATACCATGGGACAATACCATGGGCTACAACAAACCATGTGCCCAAAACCATGTGCTAGACTTAACCACCTTTGACTCAATCTCAAGTCAAGGTTTACACATGCAATACCATGGGACAATACCATGGGCTACAACAAACCATGTGCCCAAACCATGTGCTAGACCTAACCACCTTTTACTCAGTCTCAAGTCAAGGTTAACCCTAACAATCCCCCCTTTAAACTTGACTTGGAGTAATCACCAACTCCCCTCAAGTATTTACCGAGGAATATTACATACACCCCCCTAACACCTAGGTCTATCTCTAGACTTTACCGGTGAGTTACCAGGGGTATGCATGCCTACCAGGTCTTACAGCCATATGCCCATTTACATGCAAACCGCTCAATTACATTTTTTTCATGTGCCTTCATGGTGACTAATCACAACAACTCTATCGCTGCTGCACTCGCTGGACCTTGGACTTGGAAAATTTATTCTTTTCACCTTCATGCTTTAAGGGCAACAGAAACTAAGCAGGAACTCAGTTTCTCATTGGTTACTCCCTTTGTCAACATGTCTACAGGATTCTGGCTAGTGTGAATCTTTTCTAGTTTTAACGGTTCTTCATCTAGAACATATCTTATGAAGTGGTACTTGATTTCTATATGTTTAGTCCTTGAATGAAAGACTGAGTTCTTCTCAAGATGAATGGCACTCTGGCTGTCACTGTACAGCCTACTATTCTCCTGTTTCTTACCCAATTCTTCCATGAACCTCTGCAACCAAATCATCTCCTTACTAGCCTCTATAGCAGCAACATACTCTGCTTCCGTTGTTGAAAGTGCAACAACCTGTTGCAGTTTTGAAATCCAACTTACTGTTGTTCCACCTACAGTGAACACATACCCTATGGTGCTCCTCCTGCTGTCTTTATCACCAGCCATATCTGCATCAACATATCCCTATAGAACAGTGTCTAAACCTCCAAAACATAATGCATGAGAAGTGGTACCTCTCAAATACCTGAGAATCCACTGTACTGCTTTCCAATGCTCTTTACCTGGATTATTCATATACCTGCTCACAACTCCCACTGTATGTGCAATATCTGTTCTTGTGCACACCATGGCATACATCAAGCTCCCAACTACTGATGAATAGGGAATCTTGGACATGTAATCTATCACTTCCTATGTCTCTAGACACATATGATTGCTTAGTTTGAAATGGCTTGCCAAAGGTGTGCTGACTAGTTTTGCATTCTGCATTCTAAACCTCTGCAACACCTTTTCGATGTACTCACCTTGAGACAATGTCAATTTGCGATTTTTCTTGTCTCTTGTTATTCTCATACCAAGGATTTGCTTTGCAGCACCCAAATCCTTCATCGCAAATGATTTAGTTAGTTTTCTTTTGAGCACATTTATATCCTGCATGTTAGACCCTACAACAAGCACGTCATCCACATACAATAACAAGATAATATATCTTCCATTATCTAGCCTCTTGAAATAAACACAGTGGTCAGAATGACATCTATCATAACCTTGTTCTGTCATAAACTTATCAAATTTTAAATACCACTGCCTTGGAGATTACTTCAGGTCATACAAGCTTTTATTCAACCCGCAAACCAAATTCTCCTTCCCTTTGACCTCATACCCTTGTGGTTGCTGCATATAAATCTCTTCCTCCAAATCCCCATGGAGAAAGGCCATTTTTACATCTAATTGTTCAAGATGCAAATATTCTACCCACACTAGACTTAAAATAGTTCTAATTGAAGTCATTTTAACAATAGGAGAAAATATTTCATCAAAGTCTATACCTTTCTTTTGTGCAAACCCCTTTACAACAATTCTATCCTTGTACCGCTTCTTTCCTCCTTCTTCCTTCAACCTGTAAACCCATTTATTCTGCAATACCTTTTTTCCTGCAGACAACTTAACCAGATCCCAAGTCTGGTTTCTTACCAATGAGTCCATCTCCTCATCCATGCCTTGCTCCCACTTCTTTCTAGTTTCTACCTACATTGCTTCTTCAAAACATTCTGGCTCACCAGAATCAGTCATCAATAAATAATACAGTGAAGGACAGAATCGTTCAGGGGGTCTACTTAACCTGGTAGACCTTCTTACAGTTGCAGGAGTTCCAGGTACCTGCTACTGCTCTTGATTTTCTGGTGCTTTTGGAACTTCATTTTCTTTGATTTCATCAAGCACTGTGTACTCTGTGTTTTCCTTTTCTTCTTTCTTTCCCTGCAACTGATCTTTGTACATGACCTTTTCATTGAATACTACATCTCTACTCCTAATGATTTTGCAATTTTTAAGATCCCATAAGCGATAACCAAAATCATGAACCTCGTATCCAATAAAGGTATATTTCTTAGATTTAGCCTCAAGCTTTGTTCTATCATCTTTATCAATATGGAAAAATGCTTCACAACCAAAAGTTCTTAGAAATGAGTATTTTACCTATTTACCTGTCCATGCCTCCTCTGGAATTCCACCATCCAAAGTGCTTGAAGGCCCTCTGTTTATTAAATAAATAGCGGTGTTTACAGCATCAACCCAAAACTGTAAGGGCAACCCTGCATGCAATCTAATACACCTTGCACGCTCCATGATCATTCTGTTCATCCTTTCTGACACGCCATTTTCTTGGGGTGTTCTAGGGACTGTCTTCTCTCTACGAATTCCATTGTGTGAACAGTAACTGTCAAACTCCTTGCTGCAGTACTCGCCTCCATTATCATATCTGAGACATTTCAACCTTTTTCCTGTCTCATTCCTAGCCAAAGATTTCCACTTCTTAAAAGTATCAAACACATTAGATTTCTATCTATTGCAATAAACCCAAGTTTTTCTAGTTGCATCATCAATAAAAGCAACATAATAACGAGAGCCACGAAGAGATTGTACCTGAGCTGGTCCCCATACATCTGTATGGACAAGCTCTAACTTTTCACTCTCATTTTGTTTCCCAGCCCTGAGAAATCTAACTCTCTTATGTTTTCCATAAACACAGTTCTCACAAAATTCCAAAGTTATCTACTTCAGATCTGGAAGCAGTTTCCTTGAGTGGAGAATCTGCATCCCCTTCTCACTCATGTGGCCAAGCCTATGATGCCATAATGCTACACTTGTTTCTGTGGAAGCTACAGAAATAGAATAATTAGTGTTATGAGGAAATAAATATAACGTACCTATCCTATCTCCTTTTGCAATTACCATTGATCCTTTAGTAACCTTCCACCACGTTTCTCCAAACGTAGACAAACAACAGCCATCTCCCAACTGCCCTGTTGAGATCAGATTTCTTTTCATAGTAGGGATGTGCCTTAAATCCTTTAGCAACCAGTCATTTCCATTATTTAGTTTGATCTGTACCTTACCCTTTCCAACAATTTTACATGGTTCATCATCCCCCAATAACACATGCCCAAAATCACCTTGAACATAATCATAAAAGAATTTCCTATGGGGTGTAGCATGACATGAAGCCCCTGAATCTACTACCCAGTAATCACTAGTATTATCTAATGCAAGAATCAAAGCATCTTGTAACACATCACCTGCTACATTAGCTTCCTGGGTAGTCTCTTGCTGCCTCTCACCTTTCTTCTTTGGTGCTATGCAGTCTTTCTTTAGATGTCCTTTCTTACTGCAGTTCTAGCATTCTATTTTTCTGAATTTGGACTTGGATCTTCCCTTTTTAGACTTGCCACGATTTCCTAGGCTCCTTCCTCTCTTGTTTTGTCTCCCTCTGCTCTCCATGGTCAACGCATTACTTGATGTCTCACCTATGCTTTTCCTTCGCATTTCCTCACTAAGAATAACACTAACAACATCATCAAACTTAAGAGTGTTTGAACTAGGGACAGAGTTACTTACAACCATGACCAAGCTATTCTAGCTTTCTAGCAATGAGCACAAGATTAGAAGAGCCCTAACCTCATCATCAAAGTTCACTTTTACAGAACTTAACTGACTAGTAAGTGTACTAAACTCATTTAAATGGTCAGCAACAGATCCACTTTCTGACATCTTCATATTAAATAAACGCTTCATTAAAAATACCTTGTTAGAAGCCGAGGGTTTTTCATAGAGCTTACTCAATGCGCTCATCACACCCTCTGTTGTTATTTCTTTCGAAATATTGAAGGACATCGATGAAGCCAGGCACATCCATATTGTTCCTAGTTCCTTTCTGTCAAGAACCTCCCATTCTTCATCCTTCATAGCCGCTAGCTGTTTTGCTTTTCCGCCCAACGACAGGTACAGATCTTTCTGGTACAGATAGTCCTCCATTTGCATCTTCCATAACTGATAATTTTGGTCGTTAAATTTATTGACCCTAAACTTTCCTTCTTCTGCCATTTCTCCCACTCGAACCAGGAACCCTTCTTTCCTACAAGTTTACAAATCAAATAGACCTTTTGGCTCTGATACCAATTGTTAGAAAAAACAGGACCGCAGAGCAATAGCAGATATATAGTTAAGTCAATAAACAAGATGCAAAACAAATTAAAATAGTACAGAGAGACATAGATATAACGTGGTTCACCCAAACGATGGGCTACATCCACAAATAAATTTGCCAGTCCTTTTATTGCAGTCCAGAAAGATGAAGGGATACACCCTGCAGCAAAACCACTGCACGTCCTCTTCACGCTCTCACAGTCTGTCTTCCAGTACAATACAATGCCCACATCCAGTACATTACAGTACACATATCCAGTACAATTACAATGGAGGCTCCTCAACCCTTATAAAGGATTAATCACATGCAATACCATGGGACAATACCATGGGCTACAACAAACCATGTGCCCAAAACCATGTGCTAGACTTAACCACCTTTGACTCGATCTCAAGTCAATGTTAACCCATGCAATACCATGGGACAATACCATGGGCTACAACAAACCATGTACCAAAACCATGTGCTAGACCTAACCACCTTTGACTCAATCTCAAGTCAAGGTTAACCCTAACATATCTCATCACATGTTTTGCAGCTACCAGGTGAACACATATGGGTTGAACTAGATATTGACTCAGAGTGTTCACAACAAAACAAATGTCAGTTCTAGTATTTGTTAGGTACATCAATGACCCAATGATTTGTCTGTATTGAGTCACATCCACTAACTCTAATGAGTCATCACCTAACAACTTCAGGTTAGAATCCATTGGTTTGTCCATGGCTTTGCATTCCAACATATCGAATCTTTTGAAAACAAAATTGCATACTTTCCCTGGTTGAGAAAGATTCCTTCTTATTTTTTCCGTACTTCCACACCTAGGAAATAATGCATTAATCCAAGGTCTTTCATCTCAAATTATTCAGTGAGTTTCTTCTTTCTTTCCATAATCTGTTTCTCATCCCCTGTCAAAAATAAATCATCCACATATAGTAATAGTATGACAGGTTCTTCTTCTATAACCTTGAAAGAAAGGTTAGGATCAGATTTACTTTTGGTAAATCCCATGCTCATTAGGAAACTATCTATCCTTCCATACCAAGCTTTTGGAGCTTGCTTTACGCCATACAGTGCCTTCTTCAATTTGCATACGTGAGTGTTTCTGCCTTCAACTTCAAATCCTTGTGGTTGTTTTATGTATACTTCTTCTTCAAACACACCATTCAGGAAGGTTGTCTTCACATCCATCTGGTGTAAGTCCCACTTCATCATGGATTTAAGTGCCATGATAGTTCTAATCGAAGTATACCGTGCTACTAGAGCAAAAGTTTCTTCATAATCAATTCCCTCTTTCTGAGAGAAACCTCTGGCCACAAATCGTGCATTTTACTTCTTGATACATCCGTCAATGACATTTTTTATCTTGTAGATCCATTTGGAGGATACTACACTCTTTCCTTCTAGTTTGGGAACTATATCCCATACATCATTCTTCATTATTGATTGGTATTCTTCAGTCATTTCTTCTACCCATTCTTTCTTCTGTACCGCTTCTTTGAAGTTTCTAGGTTCTTGATCCACCAAATCACACATCAAGGATACATAATTGGAAAATGTCTTAGGCTTCTTACTTACCCTTTTGGAGCCTTTAGGAGCTCCACATCTTTCTGTTTCTTGTATAATATCTCTTACCCAAGCAGGCTTTCTCTTTCGTGATACCTCCATCATAGGAGGTTCTTGTGGTTTTGTCATGTCATGTTCTTCAGGAGCTTCATCTTCAAGGAGGAATGTAGTATCTACATTTCTGGGTGGTACATTTTCCTCATATGTTTCTTCTTGTTGACATTTTTTGGATCTCTTGAGAGCTGCTTCTTCATCAAAGGTTACATCTCTACTAGTTTCCATGTGATGGAATCTAGGAATGTAAATTCTGAATGGTTTGGACACTTCACAGTATCCAACAAATATTCCCTTCTTTCCGGAAGGGTCCAATTTGGTTGTTTTCTCTTTTGGTATATGAATATATACTAGACAGCCAAATATATTGAGGTGACTTACCTCAGGCTTCTTTCCCATGAACATCTCTTCTGGAGTCTTGAATCTGAGAGCACTGTGAGATATTCTATTATGTATGTAGAAATCAATTCTTCCTGCTTTTTCCCATATATGCATTGGAATATCTTGATCATATATCATTGTCTTCATTGCCTCCATGATAGTTCTGTTCTTTATTTCTGCAACACCATTTGGTTGAGGAATGTTGGGAGTGGTTAGTTCCCTCTTGATTGCGGCATCTTCACAGAAGGATTCAAATTTTTTTGAAGTATACTCTTCGCCATTATCTGATCAGAGTGTCTTCATTCTTTTGTCTAGGAGATTCTCTATAAAGGATTTGAATTCCTTGAACTTCTCAAACACTTCGCTCTTTTCTTTCAAGAAATAGATCCATGTCTTTCTTGAATAGTCATCAATAAAGGTAATATAATATTCAAAACCACTTAAAGATGTAGAGGACATTGGACCACACACATCTGAATGAAGCAATTCTAACGTAACTTTTGTTTTTGTTTCACTCTTCAAAAATGGATTCTTGATGTTCTTTCCTTTCGCACATCCTTTGCGAATGCCTTCATTTTTTATCTTCATGTCTGGTAATTCTATCACAACTTTGTTCACATAAATTAGTGCTTTGTAATTGATGTGAGCAAGCCTTCTATGCCATAGTTCACTATGATAAGTGGACTCATGAACAAGGGTTGCTTCTGCATGTCCCTTGAGTTTATACATGCCTCCTTCTTCTTCACAAATGATAACTGCATCTTCAATATCCTTCCCTTTGGGCCACACGAGTACTTGACCATCTATGAAGGAAACTCTAAATCCTTTCTTATCTAAAGTTGAGATAGAAAGTCAATTATTATTCAGACCAGGTACATATAATACATCTTTCACCTTTAGGGTATTTCCTGAATCAAGTTTGTAGCTTGCTTCACCAAATCCTTTGATTGGATATTGATAGTCATCTCCTAGGGATACTTTCTGAGGTGAGTTGTTTTCTTCAAGTTTGGATAGAGTTTTATTTTGTCCCATCATGTGCTTTGAAGCACCACTATCAATAATCCAAGTGTCTTCTCTAGGTGTTACAGACCCAAAGAGAGTAGAGAATAGTACATACTCTTTTGCATCTTCTTCTCTTTCTTTGTTTCTTGGAGTTCCTTCCTCTTCTTCTTCTTCATCCTCATCTTCAGCCAAATGAGCATGGTGTATTTTGTTTTTGTTGATCCTTTTCTTATATTCGTGTTTCTTCATAGGACAATTTCTGGCAATGTGTCCTATCTTGTCACAATGGAAACATTGAAAGCCAGAGTAGTCCTTATTTGATATACTTTCTCTTGATCTTTGGAATCGTCTGGGAGGTTGATGCTCCTTGTGGTTTCCCTTCTTGAAGTTGGGTTGATTTCTTCTTCTCTTGGTATGAGTGTCTAGGGCTTAATCATCCTCCTTAGTAAGGATTCTCTATTTTCCAATCTAGTCTCCTCTTGAATGTAGTCTCCCCATACCACATAAAACTTCATGCTTTCCTTCCTGGCACACATCATTTGAATGAATGAATCCTGAGGGTCTAGCGAGACCATTGAGAGAAGTCATAACCATCGCATATTTATCAAGTTTTTCTCCAATGGATTCTAGTTGTTCTTTGATATGAGAAACCCTTGTGAAGTAGTCCTGGATGGATTCTCCATGAATCATCTTGGTGCTCTTCAGTTGATCTCTTAGATTCATATTTCTGTTGATGTTTCTACCCTCATACATTCTACATAGGGAATCATACATTTCTTTTGGATTCTTCTTGGATGACACTTGAGGGATCAAGTGATCCTTGATAGAGTCAGCAATAATCATTTGTTCCCTAATAATATCCTTCTTGTGTTTCTCCTTAGCTTCAGCTTCTTTAGGTTATGCAACTTCCTCTTTGATATACTGATCAAGATCATTCTCTTGGAGAATGAGACCAATCTTGTATTTCCATGCTCGAAAATTCTCTATGTGTGCTATGTTGTCCTCAATCTTAGTGCTTGGGGCCATCTTTTCATAAAATCACAAAAATTTGAAATTCTACGGAATGAGAAACTGAACTTACCAAGATATGCGCCTGAATGAGGTGAGTTGATTGGTGTTCTTGGTTTCTGGAGATCTCAAGTCTTCACCTTCCAAATCAGACTTGCAAGATTTAGCTTCTACAGCTTCTAGCTATTTTCTGGTTCAATAGTTTTCTAGTGTAGCTGTCAAACTAGGGTTTGACTTTCCTGGAGACTCACTCACCCAAAAACATCGATTCCAGGCTCAATAGGCACACTCTGGGAGGGAACAACTTTCTATGCTATCATTTTTCTGAAGAAAAAAAATATATAAAACCCTAATTTCTTCTCGAGAGAGAGAGAGAGGGATTTTCTTACCTTGTGAATGCTGGCCTATTCAAGCTAGCTCCGATAGAATGTTAAAATTCCATATGCTAAGATAGATTGTTAGCATTTAATTTCAATTTCATAATAAAATCATATAGATAGGATCGCTGAAAGAAACAGTATCACAAGAACAACACAAATTTATCCTGGGAAAACCCTAAAGGGAAAAAAAACCCAGCAAAAGCTTCCTCAATATAGATGCCCCAAAAAGATTAAAAAGGTAAAACCAAAAGACTGATCCTCCTCCTTCTCTAGCTACAACTCTTTATCTCTCTCTTTCTCTAATGCACTACACAAGTGAGTGTGAGTGTGTTCAAATGAAAAGAACCTCACCTCTATGTATATTCTTTTGTTCACTTAATATTTAATTCAGTTATGTAGGCTCGAGTAATCCTAATTTAATTATGTAGGATTGAGTAACCACAATTGGGGTACTAATGACCTGAATTACAGTGGAGGGGACTTCCTTATGACTCTCATTAATTCTCCCAATTAGAAACATCGAGGTATAAAGAAATACCAGTGATTGTCCCGATAGGAACATCGGGGACCACAAAAAAATACATATAGAATATTCTTCGAAGTTACAATAATTCGACATGTAAGGCTTATTATTTCTATGCTGGTATCTTAATTAATGAAAGGTTCAATCTTTACTTTCTTCTCATGTTTTGGGTATCATGTCTATACATGAGGCCTCCCTTCTTTCACATTTGAAAGATAGGAAGGAGTCTTTATTGGCTCATTAGATCCTAACTTAGAACTTAAAACCATAGTGGATTGGATTAATGAAGGGGATGCCAATACTAATTTTTTCCACTCCTATGCTTCTACTAGGGGAAACTCTAAAACTATTTGGGGGCTTCAAGACCATTTCGGTGATATGATTTAAGACAAATATCAGCTCAACTCCTTAGAGTTTCCCACTTCACTGATGTTTTCTCTGATGATGGGAAGACCAATATTGATGACCAACTCAAAGTCATTAGACTGTTCCCTTCCTGGGTATAGAGGAGGAAAAGACTCTTTTCTATATGAGTTCTCAATCTCAGAGATTGAAGTTGTCCTTAATGGTTACAAAAAGGACAAAATCCCTGGTCTGGATGGTTGGCCTATAGAATTCTACCTTCACTTCTTTACACTTGTGGGTCATGACATTTGCAATGATGTATTGTAGTCTCCTCTTGAAGTTTAGGTTACTGGTGCACTCAATGCTACATTTATTACTCTAATTCCTAAATGTGATAAGCACTCCTCCTTCTCTCATTTCAGACCCTATATCTCTTTGTAATTTGGTATAAAGTGATTTCTAAATTGGATGCCATCAGATTAAAGCCCATATTGGACAGAGCTATTTCCTAGAATCATTTTGGTTTTCTTCATAATAGGCAGATTGTTGAGCCTATTGGAATTACACAAGAATTTATGCATACTATCAAGGTGGAAAAGAGACAAGTCTTCATCCTCAAGCTAGATCTTGTCAAGGTATTTGACAGGGTTAACTAGACTTTCCTTAGAATGGTTCTCCTTTAGATTGTTGTGCCACTTATTGCTATTAATTGGATTATGGGATGTGTGGAATCTAGAAATTTTGCAGTACTTATTAATGGTACTCCCTCTCAATGTTTTTAGGGTTCGAGAGGTATCAAACAAGGTTTTCCTCTCTCTCCCCTCCTATGTATATTGATTATTGCAAGTTTGAGCATGTTGATCACAAATGCACAACAAAGAGGGCATGTTATTGATGTCAAGGTCTATTCCTCTATTAAGCTTACCCACCTGTTATTTTTCAATGACCTTATCTTATATTGAGTGGGGACTTTTGAATAATGGAAGCATTTTAAAGATTTACTTGATGTATTCTGCTCTGCTACAGGCATGAATATAAGTGAGGGGAAGTCTTCTTTTTTCTTCAATGAGATTGTTGATACCACCAGAGCCAATGTTGCAGCAATTATGCCCTATAAAATGGAACCTCTGACTTTGGGGTTTAACTAATTGGGCTATTACTTGAAACCTATGGGTTACCAGGTTGGTGATTAGCACTGGCTAGTAAAGAGATTTGAAAACAGAATCAACAATTGGACATTCAGAATCTTATCCCTAGGTGCAAGTTGATACTGGTAAAATCAATATTAATTGGGCTGGTTATTTATTGGCTCACTCTAGCAAGGATTCCCAAAACTATCATGAAATACCTTCGGCATGTTATTTTTAATTTCCTATGGGGAAATTCTCATCGTAAGTCTAGGTATCACTTGGTGGACTCGCATCTGATCTCCAGATCCTATGATCTAGGTGGTTGGAATATTAAAAGCCTAGAATGGGTTAGTATGGCCCTTATACTTAAATGTTTTTGGCTGGTTCTCTAGGGTGAGGGTATCTGGTCACATATTATCAAGTTCAAATAATTGAAATAGGTTTGTTGAGCATTAGATCCATATCCATGCATTCACTGTTCATGGTACATCATATATCTAGAGTGTATTTATTAGAACTCTAATATGGATCACCAAATTCCTAGGTTGGAGGGTGGGAAATAAAAAAAAGACATTTAGATTGGGGTTGATCCTATTGTTGGCTTGAATGGGGATTTTACCCTTTCGTAGGATCTCAAATATTATTTAGAAGACAATGGTATATATTACCTTGCTTATGCTCACCTCTGGGGAGCAAGAGGCTCTAGCCATCGGTATTGGTTCATTGTTGAGGACCTTGATTTGGAAGGCACCTGGAAGGTGTTGTGGTCCAATTACATAAATGGGATTTCTCATGGGCACATTGGACTTGGTGACAGACATGATTCTCTTGCATGGATGTATAATCAGAGGACGAGACATGTCATAGCACGTTTGGCATATGAGTTCATTACTTCCTGTCACTATCCTGATATTTCAAATAAGATCCTTTTTAATATCTAGAAATATAATTTACCCTTGAAGGTTATTTTCTTTGTATTTCTATGTCTATCCAACCAGATCAACACCTGGGGTAATTTACAAAAGAGGGGAGTCACCGGTGCAAACTGTTGCTTTCTATATTATGGGGAAGATGAATATGTTAATAACTTATTTGTTGACTGTCTATACACTAAGTAGGTCATCGGTGGCCTTGGTATTGTTCTCGAACGAGCCATCTCGTGGAAGGATCCTACTCTCAAACACAATATGATTATTTGAACTAGGAAAGAAACTGTTTCAAAGTATCTCCCCCTACTTATGACTTGGAATATTTGGCTTATCCACAACAGAGTTATTTTTTATAATATCAGGCCATCTTCGATGCAGGCATTCAAGTTATTATGGAATGGCTAAATATATATGTACTGTGAAAGTCACTCCGAGAACCACCAGGAATTTAAAAGGAATGGAGCCTGTATATGATCTCCCAGTTTGGTTTTTCAATGGTGCCTCAACAAATGGAACTGGCAAAATTTGCGTACACCTCGTACTAAGCCATGTTCATTATTTTCATCTGCAAATGGGTTGTGGAAAGAGTACAAATATGCGATCGAAGATTCTTGCACTTTGGGTTCTATTAAAATTTTTCAAACTCATTGGGATACCATATCTAAATATCAGAGGTGACTCATTTGTCATCATCAATTGGTTTAATGGGTAGGCTTCTTTAGAGACTCTCGACCTAGCAGGATAGTGCCAAGCGATCATGACCCTCTGATATTTCTTTATCCATGTCGAATCATCCCATGTATACAAAGATTTTAATGGCATGGCTGACAACTTATCTAAGGAGGAAGTCATACTAACTTATAGAATTCTACATCTCTTGGAATTTTTTGAGAATGTATGCCTTGGGAATGGCTTTGTTCAAATCTTTTGATCCTAACTCTTCCCCCCCTATTGTCTTTTGGGGAATGCATAAGAGATTTCACTATTTTTTATGAGTAGGGTGGCATGGCACACCTTTATATTTGAGAAATATTTATCCCAACAATGTCTCCTTAGATATTCTTGTATGTCTTGACATGATTGATGTTGATGTGGTGATTCGAGATGGAGATCGGAAGTTCGTAGGGCATTATATCTTACTTTTATGGATTCCACCTTTGGGTACTTCACTGTTTGTATATATAAGCGGAGCCTGAACTTTATGCTCCTATTTGTGGTATCTACTTTTATATTTTTTGGTTGTGACCATACCGTATATTTGTAACACTTGTTGCAGCTCAAATGTATCCTTTGATTCAGATGAATAATAAGGTACTTCTATTTTTTCTAAAAAAAAATAAAGATCATGTTGCTTCTTATAATCCCAAGTGATGGATATGGAACCAATATTGAAAACATTACCTACAGTATAATTCCAATCATCAATATCATCGACCCATTCCAGATTAGTGAAACCAACCAACAAATGCGTCCCACTTAAAATTTAATGAATCCCAAACTGAAATATACCTTGAATATATAAAATTATCATGTCTGTTGCTTTCATGGGGTGTTTGTATATATAGAAAAACACAATCAACATCAGTGGAAAGATAAGGATGGGTATGAGCCAAGTATTAGAGACTACCAACATGTTGATGATATAAGGTTACATCTACTTCAAGTGAAGTGTAAGTTGTAGAAAGTTTGACTCTAAACTGGAAGGGAGATGGGGTTGGTTTAGAATCATCCATGTGAAAGCGATGAAGAAGGTAACATGCATACTTAGAATAAGAAATAAATATTCATTATTTGTTTTTCAAGGCTTGGAGTCCAAGAAAATAATGCAAACTTCCCAAGTCTCTCATTTCAAAATTATCCTTAAGGATGGATTTCACATGGGTTAAAATTTTATGCTAACTACTAGTAAGAATAAGGTCATTAACATAAAGACCAAGCCTTAACGCAATGTTTTCCTAATTTCTTTCTGTAGACATTGGGGTCAGAATGTAATCTAGAAAAAATACAGTTAAGGATAAATCTATCCATCTTGGCATACTAGGATCAAGAATTTTTCTTAAATCCATATAATTATTGCTTAAGGTGACAAACAAGGACATAGTCATTTTGAACATATCCAGGAGTTTCTTTCATGCAAAATTCTTACATCCATTTGATGTACCTCCCAATTATTTAAGGTTGGAAGGGAAAGAACAAGGAAGATGAGATCATTTTGGTGATAGAGCCAAAGGTTTCATTGTAGGAAATTCCTTAAACTTGGAAGACTCCATTGGAAACTAAACTTTCCTATAGTATTTAACCACTTCCATCTTATTAATACTTAGTTATGTCATCCCATTTACATCTGGCAAGCTTCTCCCTTTGAAAACATGTACACGATCCAAAGTATCATTCACCATTAAGGAATTATATTATCCATCCATAGTAACATCCCAATCTAAATACACTAAAGCTTCTACACATGTATCTGGATCATGATTCTATGTAAATTGATCCAAACAAGAAGTGGACCACTAGAACTAAGAACGTGTTCAGCACTAATCTCTAGGATTATCAGGAAGATGACAAGTTGCTTTGCATGTTGAACAATCCCATCGAGGAAGAAGTTCTACTAGTTTAACATGAGGAAAATGAGCAGGTAAAGGCAGGTTTTCATCCTCACTGCCATCATCAGAATCTAGAGTAGGAACACCATCAACAAAGTTTGGAGTAGAAGATGTCACAAGCACCAAAGATGGATCTCGAGCTAAAAATGGCATAAACATCGAATTAGGATCTTAGGATAATATATTTGTGTCAAATTTAACATGTTTTCTAATAATTGTATCTTTGGAATGTAATTTAAGAAGTATATAAACTTTGACATCTTTAGAATATCCAAATACTATGCACTTTTCACTTTCAGGTTGCAAGTTTTTCCATTTTTCATCAAGAATATGAGCCCATGCTTCACTTCCAAACACATGGAAGTGATCGACAATTAGTTTAATTTTATTTCATTCTTGTTTTGTTGTGATACCTTGCAAAAATTTACTTAGGTTGCAATTAAATATGTAAGTTGCATACTTTATCGTTTCTTCAAAATTTTTAGGACTTTTCTCCTTAGCTTGGAGCATACAATTATCCATTTATTTTAAAGCGAGGTTCCCCATCTAAACTACACCACTTTGTTTTGGTGTGTATGTAACAATGTTTTTTTATTGGATACCATGTTTCAGGGAAACACTAGTTAATTTGTTTCTATTATATTCTCCCCTATTATGAAATCTTAACTAAAGAATTTAATTACTAGATTGTTTATCAAGAAGGGAATTGTAGGAAAAGAACTTGTCAAATACTTTGCTCTTATTTTTTAATAAAAAACCCAAGTGCATCTGGAGTAATCATAAATAAAAGTTAAGAAATATTTGAAAAAAAAATGAGGAAGGAAAGGAACCACAAAAGTCAATATGCATAAGTTGCAATCGGGTTGAGGCATTCCAAGAGGCACATTTGTCAAAATTGTCCCAATGATGTTTTTCAAGTACACAATTAAAAAAACACCATCCTAAGAAGATACAATTGTAAGACATGTCACTATATTTTTGTTACATAGTTGTTGCAATGAGCAATAATTTAAGTGACCAATTTTTTAATGCTAAATTTTTCTCAAGTCATCACTCTAAGCAATAAAATATCTAGGAAAAGGTGATGACCCATATCCAACAAATATTTGTTTGGTAATACATTAATTCATAGTATAAAATATGGTTTGAGCCTTTGCCATATGATAAGATGCTCTAGACCCAATGAGCCACTCATTGAAATAAGAAGAAGAAAGATGCATTAAAGGAATAATGAGAAACACAAAGTGCATGTCCTTGAGATATAGATTCTAAAGATGAATCAAAGTTGATGTTTTGATTCTTCATTGTTGCTTCCAAGGTTTCCATCTTCTTGAAACATTTAGATTCATTAGGGTGTTCCCATGATGATGGGTAACACCTTTTGGAAACTGGATTGTGTGAGTATGATAAAAAGTAGTTATTTTTAATCCCTCAATTGAGCTTTAAAAAGACCAATCGAGGGGTTAACAAAGCAATCAATAAAACTATTTTGAATCACTCAATAGAGGATTAGTATAACCCTAAATTGAGATATGGAGCTCGATTGATAATTTTTCTAACCCTCAATCCATTTTGTGAGCTCGATCGAGGGTAGGTTCTCGATTAAACTGTTGTGTCTGATGAAACTTTTGAAACAAAAGAACGTGGGAAATTTTGTGCCTATGGAATTTAGTACCTCAATCAATCTTTGGAGTTATATTGAGATAAAATATGGATCTATCTCCTACAATAGTTATAAAAATAAAAAGTAGAAGACTACAACTTATTTCACTACGTTTGTTGCATAGGAGACTAAACAAGGAGTGAAGAGCAGCTCAAATAAGGGGTGAAGAGTGTGACCAAACTCTAACTTGCCATGACCATGGACTATACTAGCTCAAACAAGGATTATGCTGAAACATTGAGTAGGGAATATGGATTGACACTGTTATGTCAGTAATTTTTTCTCTCCATTTTGGTTTGTTTTAGTTTCACCTTCAATCATAGGTTTGATTACTTCTCAGTTTTGGTCTTTTTGGAGAGTCTATTGGTGATTTATTAGTTTTTAATAGTTTTTGAGCACATTTTCTTTAGATTTTATTTGTCTTTTTAATAGTCTTTTTAGATTTTTGAAAGGGATAAAGAAGGTTTATATTCAAAGGTTGAATTAATAAGATGTTAAGAGATCAAGCTAACTTGTTCTTTCAGCCTAATAAAGCTCTGAACCTTCGACAATTTATCAAAAAGCTGTAAAACTGCTAGAAATTGGCACAGGAAACATTCTTGTAGCGCTGGTGGGAAAGTTAATGAAGGAAGCACTACAAGAAAATCGCGCCTCTCTGTTTTTCAAACTTTTTTGCAGTTTTTCATCATGGGTATCAGCTAAAAGTGATTGATTGTCTTTTTCAAGGTTGTTTAACACGTGTGATGGCAGTTAAACACGTATTTCAGTCGATTTCAGTCACTCAGCCAAGAACGGGTTCATAATTGCTAAAATCGTGGAATTAGTTGGGAAAATCATCAAATCTCGGTTTAAACTCTCCACTCCTCGTTCCACATGCATTTTTATAGGAAAGCCAGTTCGTGCAGAAGAACTAAATCACTTAAAAACTGGATTATGTCCCCGTGAAGGAAGATGGCTCTCGTAGCACTAGCAGAAAAGTTAGGGTTTCGTAATTCAGGCATTTGTGGTTGAAGAAATGACTTGGGGACACCTGTGCACTTGAGAAGAGACTATTGCTGCATCAAAACCAAGCCTTAAGCTCTTGTATTCGAGAATTTGGT
>LPNX010139839.1:210615-268536 GCA_001517045.1 Pseudotsuga menziesii | reverse complement strand
TTGGAGGATTTTTAGTGGGATTTCCAGGGAAATATGGTAGGCAAATGGACAAATGAGCCATGTAGTGGGGTAGATGAGGTAGTTAACCATTTTTGGGTGTTAACAAGGAGCATAGGAACTGCTCGGTAAGGTCTGTATATAATTTCTTCTGAATGGTCTCTACCGAAGTTCTTTCTTCTATAGCTTGCTCCTCACAGAAATCGTTGGTGATCTTTTCAAACCATTCCGACAAGTTTGTCCTTCCCCCTCGAACCAGTTTCTCTAGCAGTTGTTTTTCTTTAGTTTCTTCCGTCTTTTTCATCTAGAATTTTCTTCAAAAGCTGGGGTATCGATTCTACAAACTTCTCATGGGTTTCAGTAAAGAATATTTCTTTTGCCTGAGCAGTCGTTAATCTGTTTCTTCGCGCATAATTTTGCAAATAATTTTCTATCTTGAGCTCCCACCAGTTCTTAATTTCCTACTCTGATATCATCTACTTGTATTCATCTCAGACATGTACTACTGGCAACGAAACCAATGTTGTAATCTCATAGATCACAAAGGGTTACCAATAATACATATTTATAAGCATATAGACATATCCTAACAAGAGACAAGAACACAGATGTAAGAATAACATATTATATTATAATAGAAGAGTCCATACAATACACAGAAGTGAACCAAGTTCTCATCTGGCTCAACAACCTAATATATATGATTTACAAAACAGTTACAAATAACTACCGATTGGTTCTGTCAACCGACACAACTTTAGGTGGCTGACCTAATCTCTATTTAGTCGGACGATCGACTTAGTCGGCTAGTCGACTAGATCCTCCAACACTCCTCTATAACTATGTTGAGGAAGGAATCCTTGACATCCATCTGATGGACTCACCAACCCATATATACTGCTAAATAGATAATCGTACGAATAGAGGAATACTTGGAAACTGAGGTGAAGGTCTCCACATAGTCAATGCCTTCCTTCTATAAAACCCCTTTGCCACGAAGCGTGCCTTATACTTATCCACGCTTCCATCAGTTGCATGATTTACCTTGTAGTTCCATATGGATCCCACCACCTTCTTGCCTTCAAGTCTCAACACAACCTCCCATACTTGGTTCTTCATGATTGATCCATACTCCTCAACCATGGCCTCCTGCCACACGCCATGATGTTCAAACTCCTCGAAACTAGAAGGTTCAGAGTTAATCAACTTTGTCATTAGCGCCATATAACTGAGTCTCTCTAATGGTACGCTATGTCTAAAGGATCTCTGTGGAAGACTCACCTGTTTGGAATATTGAACAATGGACCTATACCACTTAGGCCGTGGCCAAGTGTCTACATGTTGCGGCTACTGGATGTCCTCCTCCTGTTGCTGCTCACCCTACCCATCAAAGATAGGAGGATCCTGTTCACATGACTCCCTCTGACTACCAAAACCTGTGGCCTATGTCTGTACCTATACCTGTACCTCTGGATCTTCCAACTTGACCCCTATGTCTTGTGTTGGTTGTTTCTCTACTGGTAAGTCCATAGATCTTCGTAAGGCCTTTTCCTCATCGAATTGAACATCCCTTCTCACAATGATCCTCTTGCAAGCAAGTATGTATACTTTGTATGCCTTCGAAGTCTCGTTGTACCAAACAAGTAACCCCTTCTCTCCAGAAGGGTCCATCTTCTTCCTAGTGTTAGCATGAACATGAGAATAGCAGACATTCCCAAATATGTGAATGTGACTCACATCTGGTCGAGTGATTGTGAAGACCTCCTCAGGTGTCTTCCTCCCCAAAGTGTGTGGGGACACCTGTTCTGAATGTATATTGCAGTGTTGTATGCCTCAAACCAAAGGAATATTGGTAAGCCTTGATCAAATAGCATGGTCATGGCTGCTCCTACCATAGTCTTGTTCTTCCACTCTGCTACTCCATTATACTATGGGGTATGAGGCACGGTGTGATCCTTCTTTATCCCCTCTACCAAACAATACTCCAAGAAATCATTGGAGGTGTACTAACCCCCGTTGTATGTCCTCAACACCCGAATATTCTTTCATGTTTGGTTGTCCACAAGAGTCTTGAACTTCTGAAACCTCTCAAAGACCTATGACTTGGATTTCAGGAAATATATCCAGGTTTTCCTAGAATAGTCATTAATGAAGGTTACATAATAACTGTAACCATTGAAATAATGGCCACTCATAGTTCTGCATACATCTAAATGCACCAAGTCCAAGGGCTCCTTAGAATTGTGCTCACTCTGTGAGAAAGGCTTCCTGATGTTCTTCCCCAAAGCATAACCCTTGCAGTGGTTATGCTTCTCCTCTTATACCTGAGGAACTCCAATGACAACCTGTATCGAGGGCCTCAGTGCTCCATGGTGTAAGTGTGTCATCCTCTTATGCCACAACTCACCCTGACTGTTGCCACTGCTGACAAGAGCCTTTGCAGACTCAAAGTGTAGTCTATACACTTTCTCTCTCTTGATCCCAATCACTCAATCCAAGATCCTATCTGACCCCTTAGGCCTGATATACACTCTGTGGTCTCGAAATTTCAACTGAAATCCCTTGTCCTCTTGTCCTCTAGAGTAGAGACTGATATGAGGTTCTTGGTCAAACCCAGAACATATAACACATCAGCAAAATTGAGGGGTTTGCCAAACTCCCTCTCAAATGAAACAGCTCTAACTCCTTACACTTGATACCGCACATCATCACCCAGCTCAACGTGGATCCCTATTCCACCCTCCTCCAAGTCCTTGAAGAATCTCTTATGTCCAATCATGTGGCTCGATGCTCCACTATCGATGTACCATATACTACTCCCTGTGGTTCTTTCCATGCAAGCTATTAAGCAAAACTCCTCATCGAAGTTCCTGTTGAAATCCTCCACCTCTACAGATTCGGCCATGTGAGTGTTTCTCTTCTTCTTCCTGTCTGGGAATTGGGAGGAAAAGTGTCCATGTTTGTGGCCGATAAAACACTTGACCTTTGACATGTCAAGGTTCTTATTACCACCCTTCTTCCTCTTTGCCTTACCCTTTCTCTTCTCTGTCAGGGCTAGAGCCTTCTTATCCACAATCTGTGGAGAACTGTTGGATGAGCCTAATCCTTGACCCATGCGGGTGTCCTCCTACACAAATTCATCCCATAGTTGTTTCCAATCAAGGAGCTTCTCCCTAGTCACAACAGTACCTTTGAAAAAGGTGTCCCATATCTTAGAGAAGCCATTTAGAGCTATCTAAACTAGCTCCGCATCCTCGATCTTAGAGCCAACAACTCCAAGCTCATCCCTGATCTATGTGAGCCTTGTTAGATAAGGAACCACTCTTTCTCCCTTGTCCATCTTGGTGTTGTGCATCCTCTCTTGCAACACCATCTTATGGTTTCATTCTTGCTTAGGTACAGACTTTCCAAAGCCGTCCACATCTTTGATGTGGTCTTCTTCCCAGAAAGGTGCGGGACTATAAGGTATTTCACCCCATCCAAGATGATCAATATGGTTCTGGAATCAATATTTTTCCATGCTGCCAAATCTATCAGATATGTGGGTGCAACCTTCGTCGCGTCAATGTGCTCCTCTGCATCACTGACATCCAGGATCCTTGTGATCCTTTCTTTCCATTTAGGAAAGTTCTGAACACCCTGGATTCTATCATCAACTCTCAACTACATGTCCATGCTGAAGTGTTCTTGTCAAACCCTAGATCTGCAATCTAAGTTTCTGTCTTCAAATAGATCTACCCCTAATCTATCACTACTGCTTCAAATCTCTCAGCTTTAGCTCACTAAAGCTCTGATACCATGTAATTTTTCCTTTAACATTCAAACTAGGGTTAAACAATATATTCAAAATTTATATCGATAACCACATATGAATATCTTTTACAAGTATGTAGCGAAATAGAAAGTACTGAAAAATATTTCACAACATCACATCACAATCTAGACACTATTATTTTGGGTATATATGGAAACCCCTGGAAAAACCCAAGATGGGAAAACCGATCCAACAGACATATATGGATTTTACTATTGAGAAAATATGGAACTTTACAATCAACTACTAATCACCCAAACATGGCGAAATAGCACCCAGAAAAATCATTGGACAACCCCAACACACCTCTACGTGACTGTACGGTTAGTTGTATGGACTCCCACATGTGGCTATATGGATCTGTACGGCTGTAAATTTTTTGTACGAAATATGTACTATATGTACGACAACTCTATGGAATTTCATACGGTATGTGTGGCCTCCTCTGCAGCTGCTACCTGTCGATCTATACATACCTCATCCCGCCTGGAAGCTCGATGATCCTTTCAGTTATCTCCTTCGTCTTCTCTGCATGTATCCTGTCTGTGTCAGAATACAACAACTGTGTCCTCTTCACCAATTCGCCTTTATTTTATAACTTTATGCTAAGCGAAAACCCTAATTTCACTTTCACTTTACAAAAAGTGTTTTATAAAGTCAATTAATAGTTAGGTCACTTTAATTTATTTTCCAAAGTAAACTTAGGAAAAGTAAATTAAATACAATTGGCTTCCTAATTTAAGTCTTTTGTGTGCAAGGACACATGCATGCGGGAAGACCTTCCTTGTTGCTTCTTTTTAACATTAATAAATGTAACAATAGAGTGATGTTTCAGTATTGTAATGCTAAGAAAACATGTACATACAGTCAGTGCTAACCCCTTACGTATTTTGTGTAGGTCAAAGGAAGAGGTATAGAAGCAAAGTATGGGAGGGCTAACATTGTAAAGACAGCCCTAAGGTAGGGTAAAGGTTTCCATTGAGAGAAACGTGGGCAGAGGGAGGAGTAAGGTCAGGGAGGTTGCTACAACATCTCGAGAAGGAAAAAGGAGACTATTATATGGAAGCCACAGACCCAAGGGTAAAGGAAACTACCCAGGGAAACCTTAAGAGGGGGGATCTGAGGGTTAGGCCTAGTAAAAAGTAGTAGCAAGGATTTTAGAGACTGTTAGGGTATCGACAGGTAGGAGCATGGTTAGGGTTTTGTTAGGATGGAAACGAGGTAAGGGGGAGGTCTTAGAAGCCTAGGGATTGGGTTAAGGCACAACCCAAAGGCTTCTTTAAACAGTCATGGGGGCTTAGGGACAGGTCCATGGGTGTAGCAAGGCCTTACAAAGAGGCAATGAGGAATATGGAGGGTGTTGTGAGAGTGTTAAAGGAGGGATACCAAGGTTGGGAGAGGAGGATGCTATGGAAATGAGGGGAATAAAGGGGTAGTTGATGGTTTGGAGAGAGCTAGGGAGGATATGCTGAAGCCTTTAGGGGAGTAGCGAGGGTTAGAAGAGTGAGAGAGAGTGCTACAGGAGGGTTGTTGAGGGTGGAAAGGGAGATTGCTAGGGCAACAAATGGTTAGGCAGGATTATGGGAAAAGGTAGTGAAGGTTTAGGGGTAGACCTTAGGACTGTTCTAAAGGAGCAATGGGAAGTAAGAGTGTGTATTTGGGGCATCGAAGGTGGTTGAGAGGGAAGGAGGGGTGTAGGAGAGGAGATTTAGGGCCTAGGGAGAGCTACTACTAGGGAACCGAAGGTAAAGGAAGAACCTAGGAAAGGGATAAACTAACCTAAAAACCTAATCTAAACACTAACCTAGCTAACCCTAAACTGTGGTTTGGGAAAGAAAATGGTGTGAGAGCCTAGGGAAACCCTACCCTAGCACAATCCCTACCCAACCTTGGGCTTCTAAGGAGAATGGCTAGCATAGTGAGGAAAGGATTATAGGTCAAGCAACTAGCCTAGAAAAACCAAGGAGAAACCCTAGGGCACCCTCTCAAGGAGACGTGCCTCAGTTTTCTAAGGTGACATTGAAGGAAGGTAATGGCTTATCCTATGGAAAAGTGCAGTTCTACGGCTACCACTAAGACTTGAACGTGCACATCCACCAACATTTAAATAAAAAAAGGTAAGAAACATGACCTATTTGTGCTTGTGTTCATCCAACAAATCGAAGCATCACCAAAAAGTAGAGATTCACCAAAGAATTACCAGAAAATAGCTTGCATTAACCAGAAAAATTCATCGAGAGGAGTGCATCCATCCAAATAAACCCTAACAGTGGTAAAATAAGTGCATACTATATTATCCCATCAGTTTTGTTTTAAAAATGAAGTGGGGATATCTATTTATATGATCTCACACTCACTTTTACAAATAAAATCCATGTTGACATGCCTTTAAAATGTCAATTTGAAATTATAAAATGTCAACTTAAAATTAAAACAAAATAATAATAAAATATAGCCATTATGTAGGGTCAAGGTAGGCTACCTGGGGTATTTGCATCCCCATGTGACAAAACACGCTCAAATAAGCGAATAACTCTGAACAAAAGGCTGGAGTGAGCTGGAGGGAGGGCGTTATACCCCATCTAACCCATAGAATTTTGTAAAATCCCTCAACACCCTCCTCAAAGCATGAAAAAGCTTATCATGGAGGGTGGCTTTCCTCTAAGGAGAGAAGGAACCCACTGATTGATGAAGGGCCAGGAGGGTGTCCAAAGTGGCTGCGAATGAAGACGAGTGTCTTGTAGCTGAAGCAGAAGCCACCCAAAGCATGTAAACACGATATGGAGTCATGTGACCCAGTGGTCAAACCTTAGGAACCCCAGACACCAACCCCGAGGTTAAAAATTACCCCATCAAAGGTCATTCAACAGTGCCTTTAATCCATAATACTCCTAAAGGATAGACCAAACGGCCCCATAATCACCACCATTGCTTGATAACACCCCTCCTGGTCGAAAAAATGGCCCTCTCTCCCTGGGGTACACCTAAAGGTGCACTGGGTACAGATGCAGTGTAACACCCATGCTTGATATCTCACCTCAAATCCCATCCTACTTGACCTACCTATTCACCAACCATTAGTAATAGAGGCGCCTAAACTTTGTTCTCTTATAGTCAAGATCAAACTTTAGGGCTAACACAAAGATTCTAGCATTCTCCCTTAGGGATAGTGTTGATTGGACATATTGTACATTGCATTTGTTAAGAGATTGATCATAGATGTGATAAGTAGTGTGATGTTAAGTTATTGGTAAATATTAGTATGCCATCTTGTACATTTGTATAATGTATAGATTGCACTTTGTACCCAATCTTTGGAGAGTTGATATTTCATGATGTACTCTTCATATGTGGTTATATGTTGTACTCTTGTCTTGAAGTGCTAAGGTTTGAGGAAAACCTTAGGAAGACAAAGGACCAATAGGGATTAGATCTACACTAGTGGAGAAAAGGACTGCTTGACATTGAAGAAGGTTGTGTATGACTAAGAAAAGGGAATTGATTTTGATGTTACTCTTTTTTAGGATTCTCTCAGAAAGAGAGAGGTGACCTTGATTTTGATTTTTATTTTGTTGCTTCAATTGGTATATTTTTTGAGGTGCATGAAGGGGATTCTAATGCTCATGGCTTGATGATAACCTTTTATGGGTTGCTACCTTTTCCATGGGCTTGATATTTCAAGATTAGTGAGTGGATATGTATGTATATTTTTATCATGTGTGTTTGATATATGTTCCACTTGTTTTGGTTTTGTTTGGAGATGAAATTATCTTTGCTGGATGTCCTAAACAAAGTTTGATGTCATGTCAAAATATTTTGACCCGTGATGTTGACTTTAGGGACATTGGAGTTCTGAAAAGTTATTGTTGATGTATTTCTTGTTCTAAAGTGATTTTAGAGTTCGACATGAAGTAGTGGCTCAAGGTTATGTTCCTTTAGTTTCATGGAAGGTCATTTCTCTTTTGGAATTCCTAATAGAAGTTCAATATGAAGAGGTGATAGCTTGGTTTGATGGTGTAAACCGAGATGATTTGATTTTTTGTCCTTGCATGTTAACCATATGACGGTCGAGCCACAGATTTCTTGGATGATTTCTCAAAGAGAAACACACCTTTCTAAGAAATGATTACTTGGATGATGAGACCAAACCTAAGTTGTGGGAGTGACTCTCACGAATGCTTGCATAGTAGGTATAATGTTGATTTCATGATGGAGTACGTTTCCATCTTTGTGAAATCCCAAGATTTATAGTTTGTGTATTCAGTGGGAATTGGTAGGTGTTACAAACTACATTTTTATGTAAAGAGGGAGTGTTAACTTTTAGGGTTACTCCAAAAATGTTTTCACTTAGATAGAAGAGTGTTAGGTCTCATAGTCCCTTGGTGAAGCTTCTTGAACATATGGATGGCTCAATTTGAGTGGATGTTTGACCTTGGATAAAGTGTTGTTTATTATCCTATGTGGGGTGATGAATCACCCATTGGGTGCACACAATCGGGATTCAATCACTTGATTAGGAAAGGCACACAACTATTAGGATGAGTGATCAACACTTATAGGAAGGAACCTAGTCCTAATAGCATGGGACCATGTGACATACACCTTGGAGGTTGGATACTTGATGTTAGGATGCTTGGGTTGATAACCATACTTCACAGAGGTTGCTTGTGGACCCAAACACATGTTGAGGAGCATTGGCCACAAAAGAACAAGTGGTACACAACTAGACAAGGAGGAATTGGCATGAAGACACTTGTCATAAAAAACCATCATGTAAGACGAAGCATTGGGTTAACAAATTCATGGATAGTGCATCATCTTGGAGGAGGGGCATCACGCTTGGAGGGTTCACTGTCTTGGGGTTGGGTAAAACCCTAGTGATTTCATTTTCTGAAAAATAATAACATTGCATATTTAATTTATTGTTGTTCTTCCACCTGAAATTTATGGAGATTATGGTTTTAGGTTGATATTGAACTCCCTGAAGGGATCAATAGAATGTTGTCAGGAGGTAAACAACTGGATCAAGGAGCCAGTGCAAAATAAAGTGTACTTGTTATCTTGAATTTCCCAAAAGTTTCATACATTAAGGTGTCCAAGTCATTTTGAACATTGTTTAGATGTGGAATCCTTGTGGAAAAATCATGGTTGGGGAGTGCTATAATTTCTTATAATGTGTTTGGGTGCATTAAACAAACTTGGGAGAAGGAAAAACTAAAATTCTTTCATGTATGGATCTAAGAAGTGTTAGTTAGATACCCAAATAACTTTGAAGGGTTTCGAGACATTTTTGTAAGGAATAATTATATCATGTCTATCCTAAAAAATCAAGTGATCATTGAGATTTTAAAATCTCCAAACATTATATGGGAGGTGAAACCCCAAGGAAAATCGAATTAGCAATGAAACCCCCTTGGCACAACGAATTAGCAATGAAACCTCGGTTATTTGCAAAATAATTTTTTAAGTTGTCAAATCGAAACAATTTAGGGCTTGGAACTCACATATTTTGGAGGCATTGGATACTCTTACAGTTTCTCTGTTTGTCCTCCCTCTCCCTTGCCACAATCAAACTCTGCTCTCCTCAGTATCCCCTAGTCCAAATTGCCTCTCCCACTTCTTGCTCGTTGGGTAGCTCGTTGTCTCAAATCCTCAATGGTTGGGTTGTGTACTGTTCTTGAGCCATCAATATTGTTTGTTTTTTTCTCTCGTCTTGGACTCAAAGATGGGGTAAATAGAAACCAAAGGTATTTTGGGTGAATGGGAAAGGGTCGATTGATGGGGATACGTAGTGAAGAATATCTTCCTTTAAGCAACTTGCTCAGAGCACTGGTAATTGATACTAACACATGGCAGGACGATGCAGAGGAAGAAACATGGGCACAAGAGTTTGCAAGGTGAGGTAAATATCATGGATCATTGATATGACATACCATGGGTCACTGACCTACATGAACACCACCACTCCACCAATCAACNCGCGTGTGTGTGTAAAATATTATATATGTTAACCATTCACACACCTTTAATGTTAACCACTATGAACATAGAGGTTGGATGACCCTTGACAAAAATTTCTCCTAACACACTTTAAACCCAAACACAATAACACCCTAATATGCTATAATACCTATCCATTTTTATTGTGAACACACTATGATTCAGTACACCCTAACCCACTAGCACAATGAAAACCCTAATCACTATGATCCCTAACCCTTATCACCCCTAACAAAATGATTCACCATAAAATTTGATCCCAAGAATGGTAACACCCTAACCACTATGACACCTAGTGCCTATGAGCCATGAAATAATGTTCCCTTAACACATTTTGACCCCAAAAAAACTGAAACCTTAATACATTGTAACCAATGTCCACAATTCCCTTGAACACACAATGTCACATGGAAGCTTACTAGGCTGTTTTCTCTAATATAGTACTTACTACCCTGGTAATTTTAACTTAAAAAGATAAAAATAATAATAATAGGTATAGGGAGCTATATATACATATACAAGGACCAATATAATATGTTCATGATTGTAATATTAACAAGAAAACACCATGATCCTTAACCTTATGACCATGTACACACTTTTAGCTCCATCCACTACGATCCTTGACATAATCACCCCTTCACACATGGTATCCCTAAACAAACTTATAAAACTATAGTACATTGTACTCCATAACTACTATGATCTCAAACGCACTATGATAGATAACACAATAACCCATTAACACAATTTAATGAACTATTTTTACCTTGACACACCATAATATCCTTAACATATTTACCTTTGATTATTTTGAGCGTGGCCTACCTTAGAACCCTTCACACACCTTAACTATTAACTACTAGGTGTCATAATTATGATCCTGGACATAGTATGAACCCTAAAACAATTGTCCTACAACACACTTTTACCTCTAACCACTATTATCCTAAACACATGAACCCATTACACATATTGAACCATAACCACCATGATTCGTAACCCTTATGATGAGTAACATATCTTTATAGTTGTAATTGGAAAAATATATATCACAATAGTTCATTGGGGGTGTTGAATACATTAAATTGTATAGATATGTCAAATATAGCTTGAAACTTGGAATCCATCATAGATTAATATCTAAATCCTCCTCATATGCATTCATTGACTAGTAATACTCAGGGTTAAGAGTGTAAAATTCAATGAAGCATAGGATCATCAAGCCTGTAGAGTTCAAGTGGATAATTGTGGAATAGAGAGAAGTAGATCTATAAACTCAGATCAATAATCCATGGAAAATAAAATACTCATGAGACCAATAATTGGAATAATATGATTATATTCATGAATTGTCATTAATCAACATATTCTGTAAATAATATGTAATACAATGGTTATACATATAGGAGAATTTGAATGCCTAAGATAGGATTCGAATCTACCAACTCAGACTGATTCAGGAGCTAACTCATTTTGAGAAAATCACCACTAGAGCTAACTAATGCAACTCATTATCACTAAAACAGTTCACAACCGGTTAGCTGACGAGGGTAGGTGATCAAATGCACCCTACTTCCCTTGAATCATGGAAATTGGCGCTAGGATGACTGAGAGTGATCTAACTAATGGGAATCAGAGCATACCTACACTTAATTGAATAACTACTGCTGATGGCACTCAGAGTGGGTTCCTAAATTATAGGGATTGATCCATGGGGCCCTTAAAATCATGGATGGAGGTCCAATAAGTGGAAAATGTCCCCTAGGTGTGTCCCCAGTGCACTAGTGGAGTGATGAAGACCTCCTAAGCTAGGAAAATAGATAATTATACTATGTAGTCAAAGGGAGGATTAATAATAATACCAACACCCCCCTTAATCTTGAATTTGGAAAACCCGGGCCCTGAAAACTAAGACCAAAGGTCACCCAAACAATCTAAATGAAAAAAATAAAAAACTACTTAATAAAACCAAGGAAATGGGGAAAACCTCATGGGAAACCCCCCCCTTAAAATAAGCAGGAAAAATCAGGAAAATATTTCTGCAATCTGCATCCCTGTGGAGCAGTAATGCAGTGTGATGGTCATTGTGTGTATTATCTTCCTAGGACTGTGCATGTGAACTTCTCCAAACTAAATGATTATGTATGGAGGAATTTTCTTCTTTGGAAGAACATGAATCTGCTCAATTTAATTAGGAACATAGGAAACTGCATAATAGATTATGGGACCATGTGGATCAAATGAGGTACACTGATGAGGGAGAAAAAGTGCTTGAGAATTCAAACCATGTGAGGTAATCCCAATCAACTAACATGTTGCAGCTTTGAACATTTAACCATGTGAGATAAAATCAGCTCCACATGTGAGGAGAAAATGTCTAAGTGAATGTAAGAGGTCTCCATCTTTACTAGCATTGTGAGGAGATGAGCATGTGATCGAGTAGGAAGGAGGAGGCATGGGACCATGTAGAGTGAGTGTTTCAGATCCATAATCTGATATAGATTCCAATATCCAATGATTGACAAAATTTAATATCAGCAAAATCATAAGAAGAAACTGACATCCAATCCCCAGCAGCAAAATTTTTGAAAGAGTTTTGAGGTGCTTGATTTTTCACACCAAAATTGATGAAAATAGCTACAAGCATGACTGGAAACTCTTGAAACTTGAAATTCGAACCAATTAAGGTGATATCATATCCCGAAATAAGGAACAAAGGTTCAAAGTGCGCCACTGAGATGTCAGATGCACTGTGTTCTCCTTCTTCAACAAAACTCTAAGTATTGGTGCAAGCAATCATGTAGGAATTTCCTGGAAGCATTATATCAATGAGGTTTAATGGATCACTCATAAAAGCTTATATTTCTTCCAAAACATTCAAAGTATCTTTTTTCTACACACTTGAAACATGATTGGAGAGAGAGGAATCGAATTTCTCTTCAGCTCCTTGAGCTTTCACTCACAAATTTTGCACATAATTTAGAATAGAAGAATCGATGTAGAAAGGCTGAGTAGGATGGAAGGATATTTTTTCATCAACAATGGAGGTTCGAATGTATTATTCTGGATCAGTTGTATGAGAAAATGAGATATCATATATTTCATAAGCTTCTGGAGCAACAGAAGAAGAATCCGCTACAAGGAGACTTTCAACATTTCGAATTGAATGAGTTGAAGATTCTGTTATTTCTTCATCTTGAACAACTTCATCAGAGAGAATTGAGGCCAAGACATTTGAAGGAAGAACACTTCACAAGGTGTTGGATTCGCTCCAGGTATTATCTACCTCTTTCTGCACACCAAAGTCTCTATCTAGATTTCTCGAGAGATCGAATGGATACTCAGTAGTTTCCATGAGATAACGCATATCATGAGTCATTACCATACAAATATTTTTATATGTTCTTTCACAGTCTTCTAGCCAATCATTTTCCTCTTCATAATATTCTTTACCAGCTCCAAAAGACACATCAAGGATATCATGGCTCTCAAGATATGCAACCATCTTCAATTTCTACTTGGCATAATTGGATGGTGATAGAAGGCGAACTGATCTAAAATCCATATTGAAGCTGTACAATAGAGGTTTCTGTAGAAAACAATTCAAATTCAGGAACAACTTTGAATCCAAGAAGTTATACATGTAAATCAAATCATGTATGTAAGCTTAAATAAAAAAACTCAAAAACGCGATTGATGTCATGTTGCCAATTTAATCACGGCTTCTTCTATAGTCAACGGAATCAAATTCCGTCGAAGACTCATTTCAGATATCAAAGAGATATTTCAAACCATATAAGGAACTTGACCTATCTCATCCTGTGGAGTGAGAAATATAAAGCCGAAATAGAGGGTACGGATGGACGCGAGTTATTGCAAACCTCTAATATTCAACTGAACATATCTCTCGAACCAGAGACTCAAATTGAATTCCATGAAAAATTCATTTCAGATCACAGAAAGACCTTTAAAACAAGGTATGGTAGGCACTCTAATATGATCTGTAGAGGTCATTGTACCTCTTCAAAATTGGATTCTATTTTCAATTTTTGTTATTGAAATTGTACCTGCAAAACAAACTCTGATTTAAATCAAATTAGACCAAACACTCTCTGCTCCGACATGTGCACTTTATCTAGGTGCATCACACTTGGATAGACTTCTCTGGAAAAAATCTAGAGGGAGCAAGGCAATAATTCCAGGATTTATGTGGAAACCATTGCCTTATGGTGCATCAATGGAAGCTTATGAGGTTTGTTGATGGCCTTGATACCAGCTCTGATACCATGTAAAATTCAATGAACAATAGGATCATCAAGCTTACAGAGTTCAAATGGAGAATTGTAGAAGAGAGAGAAGTAGATCGATAAACTCAGATCAGTAATCCATGGAAAATAAAATACTCATGAGATCAATAATTGGAATAATATGATTATATTAATGAATCAATATTAATCGACGTATTCATTAAAAAATATGTAATACAATGATTATAAATATAGGAGATTTTGAATGCCTAAGATAGGACTGAATCGGGAGCTAATTGAGTGTGAGTGTGGGAAAATCACCACTAGAGCTGAGTAATGCAACTATGGATCACTAAAACAGTTCACAACCAGTTAACTGATGAGGGTAAGTGAGCAAATGTGCCCTATTTTCCCTTAATCATGGAAAGTGGTGATAGGATGACTAAGAGTAATCTAACTGATGATAATTGAAGCATAAATGGACTTAACTGATTACCTACTAGATTCAATTGCTAGAGACTACTTGTGGCACTCAAAGTGGGTTCCTAAATTATAGGGATTGGTCCCTGGTGTAAAATTTTCACCACTCTCCCAACCTGGTTTCAACCTCCATTTTAAACATTGTTTAATGCCCAACCCAATTTATCATTCTGTTGTAAATTAGATTATTTCTCATGAACAATATAGGACTAAAACACAAGAAGAATTTTTACAATTTAACTGAGCAGCAATTAAAAACAAATTCACACATAAATATTCAGACTCTAGAATTTTGGTCCAATGACCTAGGAAAAACCCCATCCTCAGGGGAAAGCATGTGAGAGAGGAATTCTTTATTTATCTTTCAAAAATATAGCAGTAGACAAAAATTATCAGTCACAACTTATCTCAACTAGATGATAAAAATCAGCCTCAAAATTCGTGCCAAAATCAGAAATTTCAAACTCAGAAAATTTTTGTCTGCAACCTCCTCGATTTTCATGATGCTATAGGATTGTAGGAATTCTATGCATACATGTTGTATGGAATTTGTTGTACAGTTTGCCTCAAAATTCGTTCTAGCTGAAACTCTATAATTTTTTCCTCGAAATCTGTGCCCCCTACCTCAAAATCTGTGCCCAATAGTTTGCCTCAATTTATGTGCCCTATATGGACTGAATCTGTATTGTATAGATAATACGGTATGGATGGAATAAATTCTCCCATTGTTTCCTCGATTTTCGTTCCATGTGACTGTTGTACCTTCACCTCAGTTTTTGTGTCCAGAAAAAATTCCTCAGCTATGTTTTTCCTCGTTCTTATAAATTCAACTTTCTCTCTCTCTCAAAATGCAAAAGTTCCTCTTCACTTGGAAAAATTTGTCTTTTAGGTAAAAATGGTGTGGGTAAGTGAAAGGTCATCTAATCCAAGGCCCAGATTATATTAGATGAGTGGTTGTGATAAAATCACTTTTCTCCACAAATTAAAAATTAATTCGCTCACTTTTTAAACTTTTACTTAAAGTACACTTTAATATCTAAAGTGCATTTAATGCTCATCTCAAGTCATTAATATAAATTCCAAGGGACAAAAACCCTTTTCCTAGTGAATTAGGAAAAAGTCATCAAGGGGAACAACTTCCAAGGTATAAAAATTCAACACTCCCTCTTATCGAGGAAGTTGTTCTTCACCACACCAAACTTGTCTCTGAAATGAATAAACTTGCCTCTTCCAAGAGACTTCATCAAGATATCTACAACCTGCTCATCAATGAAAATGTAATGCAATGTCACAACAACTCTTTGAACATGATCACAGATGAAATGGTCACATGATGTCAATATGCTTCGACCTATCGTGAAATACATGATTCTCAGAGAGCTAGATGCAACTCTGATTGTCACAGTAAATCATTGTAGGCCTTAGCTCCCGATCAAATAAATCCACCAATAACTTGTGAAGCCACAGTGCCTCACAACTAGCCTGACTGGTTTCCATGTTCTCAGTCTCGAACTCAAAGCAACAAAATTTTGCTTCCGAACGAACCACAAAATTGTTTTCGAGCCCAAACTGAAACAACATTTGGAAGTGCTCTTCTAGTCTACCACACTACCTGCCCAATCTAAATCCGTGAATCCAATAAATCTAATCCCATCTGATATCCTATAATCGAGACCATAATCCACTGTACCTGCAAGGTATCTCAACACATGTTTTTTGGCAACCCAATGCACTCTCCTAGGCTCCATCATCAACTCACTGAGAGTGTTCACCGCAAAACACAAATATGTCCTAAAGCTGACCAGATACATCAACAAACCTATGAGGTGACGATATAAGGTAGGATCCACCAACTCTCCCTTATAAGAATGAAGCTTCTTCCAGTGGGTGACCATAGGTGTATACATTGGCTTGCAATCCTCCATTTGAAATATTCTCATAATATCTACTATGTACTTTCCCTACCCTAAGAAAATATGACTAGGCTCCTACCAAACCTCCAATCCCAAAAAATAATACAACAATCTAATGTCAGTCATCTCATACTCCGAAGCAAGATCTCTCTTTCAAACTACAATAGGTCTCTCTCCACCTGTGATCAACAAATGATCCACATACAACAGAAGAATGAGTGAATCATCTCCAACCATGATGAAATAGAGATTCAAATCAGCCTCACTCTTCTGAAAACGAATCAACAGTAAGTAAGAGTCTATCCCGGAATACCAAGCTCGAGGAGCTTGCTTCGGCCCATACAAGGCTTTCTTAATCCTGTACACATGGGACTCTCTTCCATGAATCTCAAAGTTGTGTGGATGCTCCACATAAACTTCCTCCTGTATGATTCCATTGAGAAATGCAGTCTTCACATCCATCTAATGGCTCTTCCAACCCATTTTCGCATCAATGGAAATCAATGATCTAATAGAAGTATAAAGAGCACCTAGCGCAAAGGTCTCATAATAATCAACTCCCTCTACCTGTGAGAACCCATGCACCACAAACCGAGCCTTGTATTTCTACACACTTCCATCTGAAACATGATTTACCTTGTAAAGCCATCTAGAAGTCACCACTAACTTCCCCTCAGGTCTTGGAACAATATCCCAAACATCGTCCTTCATGATAGAATGGTACTCTTACATCATGGCATCTCTCCAAAGATGGTGTTGGGACGCCTCCTCAAAAGTATATGGCTCTAAATCACGAAGACTATCAACCAATGCCATACCCAACATGTTTGGCATCACTATAGCCTTCACTGGCTCCTTGGGCGTTCAAACTCCTTAGCTTCCTTCAGGGTCTCCCGAAGCCATTTAGGCTTCTTCTTCCCTGAAGGTTGCTCCCAAACTGGTTTTTCCTCATCTGATGAAATCCTAGATGTAGAAGTCCCAGAAAACTGTGTACCAGCAGCTGGTGAACCAACAACTGGTGAACCCTGTGATCCGGAGGCTCTATATGGTGAACCTGTGACCTAAGATCCAAAACCTGTCCCTGAAGAACCTATTGGATGAACCACTAAAACTAGATATCCCGTGTTTATACTTTGTGGTCCAGTAACCTCAAAAACCTGGGAACCTGTCATTTCTACAGAAGGTACCTGAGAAGCTACCTGAGGTGTAGGAACCTGTTGCTTCCCCTGCACTAACTCTTTGGACTTCCTAAAGTCCTGCTCCTCCTCAAATCTCACTTCCCTCCTAACAACAACCTTCCTCGGAGCAATAAGATAAATGTGGAAGGACTTCGAAGTCTCATCATACCCCACAAAGATGCTTCTCTATGTTGTGGGCTCAATCTTTGTCCTCTTCTCAACAGGGACATTTGAAAAATTCATGCAACCAAATATACGAAAATGACTCACCTCGGGCTTCTTTCCTGTGAACATCTCCTCAGGACTCTTGTTCCCTAAGGCACATAACAAAATACCACCCACGAAATGTATCCTAAATAAGGAATGGATTAGAAGTTAATTAAAATGTAATTACCGTAGTTAATCACTTAAGGGTATTCCATCGGAAATATTTTTCGACTGCATGCGAATCCATGTGAGTTAAACTGGTGTGGTTAATGATTTTGCATGGATAACTATGTGTGGTTAGGTAAAAAAAATGAATTTTCCATGCACGGTAGTAACCTCCATCAGCAGATGCCCATTTTTGACCCATTTAGATTTTACCCATAACCTCCATTAACATATTTTTTGACCCATTTTGATTTTACCCAGAACCTCCATCAACGGACTTTTTTACCCATTTCGATTTTACCCAGAAACTCCATCATCGGATTTTTTTTACCCATTTCGATTTGACCCAAAACCTCTGATCAAACTAGGTCGTCTACCATGCTTGACCTCACTCACAAGCCCTGTAAGATAACCCTATGAACAAACCAGGTCCCTTCTTGAGAAAAACTAGCAATATAACCTTGTGAACCATAGGTTGGTGGATCCCCTACACAAAAAAGAATCACTGATCAAATCAGATTGGACACGATTCCAGATCAAACCAATTCAGATTGCATGGAAAATTTCTGAACAAAGGGTATAATGTTTTTTTCAGATATGGTTGTATTTCTGTTTGGGATTCATTTAATGAATGTAATTGCTGAAAATCCATTTTTTTCATTTATATATTTTTATAAGGCTTGTATCATTTATTTTTTAATTTCTGTTGTACAATTTTAGATCACATGGGATGCCATTCCAGATCAAACCAGATCAGATTGCATTGAAATTTTCTAACCAAAGGCAATGTATGATGGTGCAGGATAAGTTTGCCACTATCATTTGTATTTCTATTTGATATTCTTTGTTTTTATATTTTTATAAGGTTTGCAACATTCCTTTTCTAATTTCCATTGTACATTTTTTTTTCTAACCAGTCTGGCTATAACAGTTATTTACCAGATACTGTATATGCACAGTAATCAATTTTAACCCTAGATTTTTGATGCAGAAATATTATAGGACTCGGAAGATTTTATTTTGTTGTGTATGCAACGCCATAACCTTGGTTACAAGGAGAAAATAAATTAATGGTTCTTACCAAAGCTTAGTGCAACATTTATATTGTGCCTATAGAGCTAGATTGTTTTTTTCACTGTTTATTTCCAATTCAAAGATCTCATGTGTAACCTGTGTGGCCCCTTTGGGCATCTTGTCATGATTGTAGATTATAAATTTTCATAAATTTAATCATTTTTAGTACAGACCCTAATCCATTGCCACATAAATAATGGAAGTCGTTGCCTCCAGAAGTTGTGGAAGAAGCATTCCGAATACTTGTAGAAGAGGATGCTATATGAGAAAAACAACGACAAATGAAGCAACAATTATCTAAACAATGAAGGAAGTCACGACAATTATGTAAAATTGTTAAAAATGATTGTTGGAGTGATGATGAAATAGATTCTAGCGGTAATGATGCTCAGGTCCAGCTTAACAATATGCAAATACCTTATCAACTACGTTGTCGCTCATCTATGCAGTGTGTTAGGGGAAAAGCTCCAAACTTCGATAATGTTGCCCTTCTTAAAGAAGAAAGTGGTTTAGAAGAGATCATTCTCTACAAAGTTATTGATGAGTCCCATACAAGAAATGTAGAGTCAACAAACTTGGATCCTTGTGAGAATGATCCAATTCTTTACACTATTGGTACTAGTGGCACATGGACACGTAGTATAGATGATGTTTTTCCCGTTCTAATGGTGTATGCAGAAGATAGTGGCAAACTTATGCTGCACCATCCTTCATTATTTGAAATAAAATTACAGTTATCTTCAAGGTCATATGAATATCGTTCCACTGCAGTCATCAAGCGAGGGTTTTACATGGGATCTAGGTCAGATGTGACTCCCTTATTGGGAGATGGTTGTTTTATCAAGATTGGAAGAAAGAAATTCATTCAAATGGATGGGCTTCTGGTGCACAACACAAATCCATTTGATTTTACCATAAAGGAAGGCATGTATGTCCGTATTTATTATGAAAAATTTCCTGGTATTTTCGAAGAAGAGTCATTGAAAATTCCATATCCTACAAAAGTGTTGAATTGTTTAGTAGATGTTTCTACTAGTGGAACATTCTGTTGGGTAAGAATTTTTTAATATGAGTTGGATGTTATTGGTAGAGGCCACCATATTCCCCAAGGTGTGAATTTACATCCACATGAGGTGTTCTATACAAAACAAGGTTTGTTGATATCAAGTGAAATCATTGATGGTGAGTATACATGTATCTTTTAATTCATATTTTTCAGTTTATATCACAATTTGTTTTCACCCAGAAAAAAACCCAGTTTCTTGCTATACATGTTTATGAATCAAAGAAAAATTATAGAAAACATAAGGTGCATAAGTTCCAAATAAAACTACTAGCTAGACTCTGTAGAGACTCTTTGTAACAGTCATTAGTTGTGTGTTCTACTAGATAGAACATATTCCACATCAAATGATCAGTACATATTGATCACTATGCCTTATTGTTTGAGACAAAAAAATACTAAAAGCTGGAAATGTACTAAACTGGGTAGAGTGCACATATGTAAAAGTCTTCAGATAGTATCTAATGCACAAATGACTATATACTAATTACAATGGATAGAACCTTTATCCACTAATTTGGAATCCATAAAGTCCTCAAAATAAAGTGTACCCTCTTCCAGACCAATAGTTTTCTTTGATAGCAAATCTTCCTGTGTGTTGAGTTCCTTGTGAATGTGAAAAAAAGATAAATACTGAAAATTACTCCCAACATTTGTTAATCTTTGTTTCCACTGTTCCATATTTGTAACCTATAACATTGATTTCCTTGCCAACGAGTCGAAGATGCATTTTTAATCTCCACAAACCTGAAGTAATGTGATCCTTTTAAAGTTATAAAAGAATAGTAAAGCCCAGGTGGCTATCAGTTCAACTCTAGTGTTTGATCCTCTACCACAACCTAACCAAACACGAAAAAATTGATTGCCTAGGAATTTGATATAAATACCTCCCCCACATTCACCCAATTTTGCAATTAATGTTATCTTTATAGTAACTAATGTTATTTTTATTTTTATTGCACGCATTGTTGATGTTTTCTTTACTGTGAGATCTATCAAAAGGCGGGGCAACAACACTCGAAAGGGAAAATCTTTTTTTGTCGTTTTATTGCTACGAAAGATGATAAGCACACCACTTTCCAACTTCTTGCAACACAGGGTAATGATGAAGTTGTGGCTGCTAGATTAGCTGCCTCTACAGAATATAGAACTCACAATGCATTACCATCATGTATTGGAGTATTGCAACCACATCGAATCCATCGTCACAATATCCATCTTATTTCCTACAAGTTTTCAACCACATAAGGTATCGTAACATGATACACAGTGAATCTTTTGTGGAAATTCCTTGTTCAGATGAAAGTTTCATAGTTACTTTTGAGCTTATTGCAATGCATGTCGTACCTCCTGGGATTGTCAAGAAAAACAATTCACTAGAGTTCACCATAGAAGGCTATGTGAATCTCAAGGAGGTTGTTTTCTATACATGGTCAACCTTTCTTGATAGATATCAGCTATCTTCAGGCTCAACCAATGATAGTCAACCTATTGGAAAATGGAGAGTGGGACCAACATTTAGATTTAGGTATTTGTTTAATAGCCTACAGCCTCATGTGCAGGTGCACTTTTCATGGGATTCACACCAATGGGATCCTGTCCATCATTTTTATGGATTGGGAATGAGGACTGGTGCAACCCATTTAGAGATGTAAAGTACATTATAACTACCATAAATATGGTGAATTATGTATGAGAGATATGTGGTGTAATATCTATGGTGAAATGTTTGAACTTTGTAATTTGAATTTTTTATAAGTAAATATAAATCTGAATCCAGGGAAATCCAAATAGTCTTCCTTGTGTACTTGCTGATATTGTTAGTGATTCAGTCCTGACTATGCACTCTGATTTTGCAGCCTTGTAGTATTATCTGTTGATCCTGCAGGGCTGCATCACATGACATATTGATGTTGTGTTATCAATGGTTTTTGTTTTCCAAGGAAAAAATCTTTATCTTATATTTCAAAGTTTGAAATCAAAATATAAATTTTTTAGCCTATGGGATCTTGAAAAGATACATATGTTTTGTCTTCAAACTATCCTAATAGCTATTTATCCTAGTCTTCCATAATCAACAAAATATTTGGTGAATTCTGTATGACAGATCTGTGGTGTAACATGTATGGCGAAATATGTTTTTTTTCCAGGAAAAAAATCATACTTTTCATTTCAGAGAAGAAATAGCATACATTCTATACCATCCTCTCCTTTACTGCCTCACTAAAGATTATCTTTTTTAGTAACTGATAGATAACATTTAGCCTATTTACTATTTTGGCTTCCAAGCCTAAATATGTCAACAAGGATCACTGACCAAAGTATGCATAATAATCCATTTAGTTGCAGAGTAGGTTACTAAAAGATGTTTTTGTCAAAATTTATTATGCATTCCTAGCTTGCATTTTTATGCTTATGGCTTGCATTTTACACCAAGTGTCCATAACAGTAAAAAAAAGTTAAAATTGCACCTTTCATAGGCCGACTGTGAGCATGCGAGGTTAGGTTATATAAAATTAACACAAGGATAGTCTTCTCAATATATCTAGCCATCCAATTTCCAAAACAATTTACTATAAACATTTAATAGGAGGGTTTCGCTTGCATTTTTATTAATGTAGGTGGAAATTTCATAAATACAAGAAGCCATGTAGTGTTTATGCACAACATGCACTTTCTAAACCCAAATTGAAAAAATAAATGTATAATAATGTGGAAAATAGTAAAATATACCATTTCCAACTAAAATCACTCAAAAATACCCAATAATTAGGGTTGGGCAGGCATTTCTCTGATCTGGGTAAAACTAGGTTGAAAACACAAAAGTTGTCATTTTTTCAATTTAACTCTGGACAAATGAAACATAATTTTAAAAAACTAAAAGAGGCTTTTGTCAAAAACATATCTATCTTCAACCCCGTGGTGTTAGTTTCAACTGATGACAATTGTACTGACTGTGGCGTACATTTTCCTAAGCCCATTTTTGAATATTTACACACTGTTTTTTACGTAACAACTTAGAATTTCAGTCATTAATTTTGAATTTGTACAAGATACTTGCAATTTTAGTCATTCATGTTCAATTTGACTGCTATGCATTCCTAGCTTGCATTTTTATGCTTATGGCTTGCATTTTACACCAAGTGTCCATAACAATCAAAAAAGGGTTAAAATTGCACCTTTCATAGGTCAACTGTGAGCATATGAGGATAGGTTATATAAAATTAACACAAGGATAGTCTTCTCAATATATCTAGCCATCCAATTTGCAAAACCATTTGCTATAAACATTTAATAGGAGGGTTTGGCTTGCATTTTTATTAATGTAGGTGGATATTTCATAAATACAAGACAACCCTGTAGTGTTTTTGCACAACAAGCACTTTCTGAACCCAAATTGAAGAAATAAATGTTTAATAATGTGGAAAATAGTAAAACATACCATTTCCAACTAAAATCACTCAAAAATACCCAATACTTAGGGTTGGGCGGGCATTTTTTCTGATGTGGGTAAAACTGGATTGAAAACACAAAAGTTGTCATTTTGTCAATTTAAATTTGGACAAATGAAACATAATTTTAAAAAACTGAAAGAGGCTTTTATCAAAAATATATCTAGCTTCAATTGTATGTTGTTATTTTCAACTTATGACAATTGTACGGATTGTGGCGTGCATTTTACTAAGCCCAGCTTTGAATATTTACACACTGTTTTTTACGTAACAACTTAGAATTTCAGATTAATTTTGAATTTGTCCAAGATACTTGTAATGTTAGTCATTCATGTTCAATTTGACTGTTATGCATTCCTAGCTTGCATTTTTATGTTTATGGATTTCATTTTACACCAAGTGTCCATAACAGTAAAAAAATGTTAAAATTGCACCTTTCATAGGTCGACTGTGAGCATACGAGGTTAGGTTATATAAAATTAACACAAGGATAGTATTCTCAATATATCTAGCCATCCAATTTCCAAAACCATTTACTATAAACATTTAATAGGAGGGTTTGGTTTGCATGTTTATTAATGTAGGTGGATATTTCATAAATACAATACAACCATGTAGTGTTTATGCACAACAGTTACTTTCTGAACCCAAATTGAAAAAATAAGTGTATAATAATGTGGAAACATAATTTTAAAAAACTAAAAGAGGCTTTTGTCAAAAATATATCTAGCTTTAACCCCATGGTGTTATTTGCAACTTATGACAATTGTACGGACTGTGGCATGCATTTTCCTGAGCCCGGTTTTGAATATTTACACACTCTTTTTTACGTAACAACTTAGAATTTCAATCATTAATTTTGAATTTGTCCAAGATACTTGTAATTTTAGTCATTCATGTTCAATTTGACTGCTATGCATTCCTAGCTAGCAATTTTATGCTTATGGCTTGCATTTTACACCAAGTGTTCATAACAGTAAAAAAAGTTAAAATTGCACCTTTCATAGGTCGACTGTGAGCATACGAGGTTATGTTATATAAAATTAACACAAGGATAGTCTTTTCAATATATCTAGCCATCCAATTTCCAAAACCATTTACTATAAACATTTAATAAAAGGGTTTCGCTTGCATTTTTATTAATGTAGGTGGATATTTCATAAATACAAGACAACCATGTAGTGTTTTTGCACAACAGGCACTTTCTGAACCTAAATTGAAAAAATAAATGTATAATATGTGTAAAATAGTAAAACATACCATTTCCAACTAAAATCACTCAAAAATACCCAATACTTAGGGCTGGGTCGGCATTTCTCTGATCTGGGTAAAACTGGGTTGAAAACACAAAAGTTGTCATTTTGTCAATTTAACTCTGGACAAATGAAACATAATTTTAAAAAAATGAAAGAGTATTTTGTCAAAACATATCTATATTTAACCCCATGGTGTTAGTTTCAACTGATGACAATTGTACGGACTATGGCGTGCATTTTCCTAAGCCCAGTTTTGAATATTTACACACTATTTTTTACGTAACAACTTAGAATTTGAGTCATTAATTTTGAATTTGTCCAAGATACTTGGAATTTTAGTCATTCATGTTCAATTTGACTCCTATGCATTCCTAGTTTGCATTTTTATGCTTATGGCTTGCATTTTACACCAAGTGTCCATAACAGTAAAAAAAGGCTAAAATTGCACCTTTCATAGGTCGACTGTGAGCATACAAGGTTAGGTTACATAAAATTAACACAAGGATAGTATTCTCAATATATCTAGCCATCCAATTTCCAAAACCATTTACTATAAACATTTAATATGAGGGTTTCACTTGCATTTTTATTAATGTAGGTGGATATTTCATAAATACAAGACAACCATGTAGTGTTTATGCACAACAGGCACTTTCTAAACCAAAATTGAAAAAATAAATGTATAATAATGTGGAAAATAGTAAAACATACAATTTCCAGCTAAAATCACTCAAAAATACCCAATGCTTAGGGCTGGGCTGGCATTTTTCTGATGTGGGTAAAACTGGGTTGAAAACACAAAAGTTGTCATTTTGTCAATTTAAATTTGGACAAATGAAACATAATTTTAAAAAACTAAAAGAGGCGTTAGAAAAATAAAAGTACAGGAAGGTGTGAAACAATAAAAAACACCATATCCAACTAAGATCGCCCGAAAATATTAACAAATGAGGGCTAGGCGTGCATTTTACAGACCTAGTTAAATAAAGTTCAAAATAGAAAAAATGCAATTTTCAAAACTTTACTGTACACAAAATAAACATATTTTAAAAATTCTGAAGAAGGTTTTTTTCCATCGTATATATAGCTCCAGGTATATGGCTTTAGGTTTTGAAAATCGCCTCTATAAACATTATGGCAGGAATTTTTCTAAGCCCATTTTTACAGATTTACACTCTACTTTTACAAAACAAAATTGTGAATTTAGACTTCTTTTCAATTATGACCATGCTACTTATAAATTATGATAATACAAACATGTATAATACATATAGTATGCTATAAATAGAATAGTATCTTGAAGCTATGGGCCCGCTACAACATCCTCATGCAAATGTTATGAGACATATTTGGTCTTCATGCAAATATTATGAGACATATTGGACATGTGTAAGAACATGGGAAGAAGAAACATATATTCTCCAACTTAAGCCACTTAAAAATACCTAAGGATGGAACTTATGCTTGCATTTTAGTGGACTAAGGAGACATTTCACATTTACAAGGCAGCCTTGCAATGTTTTTGCATAGCAGTCATGTTTTTAGCCAAGATTAGAAAAATAGAAGCACACGAAGGTGTTAAACAATAAAAAACACCATATCCAACTGATATCACCCAAACATACTAAACAATGAGGGCTAGGCGTGCATTTTACACACCTAGTCAAATAAAGTTCAAAACAAAAAAATGTAATTTTCAAAACTTTACTGTACACAAAATAAACATATTTTAAAAATTCTGAAGCAGGTTTTTGTCCATATTATATATATCTCCAGGTATATGGAATTAGGTTTTTAAAATCACCTCTATAAACATTAAGGAAGGCATTTTTCTAAGCCCATTTTTACAGATTTACACTCCGCTTTTACAAAACAAAATTGTAAATTTAGACATTCTTTTCAATTATGACCATGCTACTTATAAATTATGATTATTCATACATGTATAATACATATAGTATGATATAAGCAGGATACTCTCCTGGTGTTGTGGGCCCAGGCTGTGGCGTTCTTTTTTTTAATCCTAGTTTTACAAATTTACACTCTGTTTCTTACATAACAACTAAGGATTTTACTGATTAATTTTGAATTTGACCAAGATACTTACAAATTATGAATATGTACATATTTAATGGATAAAGTATGATACTCTTTACTATAATAAAGTCATAATATATGAATGGTCAAATTTGTTGACTCATTTTAAGTCTAAAAATCTCCTTCTTTGCAAAAATGACACTGCAGACACTTTTGGAACCCAAATTGAAAACCTATATGTATAGTAAGGTGGAAAATAGTAAACCACACCATTTCCAACTTAAATCACTCAAAAATACTCAATAGTAACGGTTAGGTGGGCATTTTTGTCAACATGGTAAGACTTGGTTCCAAACATTAAATTTGTTATTTTGTCAAATTAACTGTGGGCAAATGAATCATAATTTTAGGAAACTGAAAGAGGTCTTTTTCAAACATATATCTGTCTTCAATCCCATGATATTACTTTAAATTAATAATAAATGTATGGACTGTGGTGTGCATTTTGTTAAGCCCATTTTTGTAGATTAACACTCTGTGTTTTACATAACAAATCAGGATTTTAGTGATTAATTTCAATTTCACCAAAATACTTACAAATTATGAATAAGTATATGTTTAATTCCTATACTATGATACTCTTTATTATGATAAATTCATGGTATATTCATGGTCATAGTTGTTGATATAATCATTTTAAGACTAAAAATCCCATGCTCTGTAAAAATGCATACATCAGGCACTTTTTGAACCAAAATAAAAAATAACTAGTTGTAGAACATGGAAATATTTATAAATTCATGAAGATGATGTAAAAAATACAATGTCAAAAACCAAGTGAAAGACAAATTGAAAGACAAATTAAACAACAATGTCAAAAACCAAGTGATTGACAAATTGAAAGACAAACTAAACAACAATGTAAAAAACCAAGTGAAAGACAAATTGAACAGTAATGAAAAAAAAACCTTCGAGACTACGGTAGACTGTAGAAACGGCTTAAAAGATTTCCCAAAATAGATAATAGCTTCATTGCCGGATAAGATAAGGATGGGACTGGATGAAGTACAATGTAGGCATACCTGAGTCAGAATAATATGATTTTGTGTGGATGAGTCAAGGTTGGTAGACTTCACGCCAAAGGAGTCTCATCATGTAATGCTGCTTCTTATGCCAATTTAAAATTTTGAAGGTATCCACAAGATGTTTTTACATAATCAAAATTATGTTATATGTTTGTCTGGTCATGTTGCAGGGTACCAGGTAGTCCAAAACACCAGGCAGTCCAAAACAAAACACATTGTTATAAAAATCACTCATTCAAATTCATGAGAAATGAATTTTTTTGAAACTATCCACCATGCTCAATTGATCATGGATGCTCCATTGATTTCATTCCACCACATAGATCTAAAGGTGGCTCATATCATAACTGCGCCACCCATTCCTAGCATGTTTTACGCTTCCAAGACTGTTACTATCAGTGCTAATTTAATGCAAATTCGAATCTCTATACGCTTAACCTACGTTAAACTCACCGTGGGTTGGAAATTTCGGTTGGATGACTATGCTTGCTTTCAGAAAACAGTCAGTTAACTTATATTTTTTATCCGAAATTGTCCCGATTTCCTTTTTTCGGGCTCAAATATTTTTGGTGAGTAGACTCATTTAACTACTTTACAATAAAAAAATAATATTTTCAATAGGATGTGAGCAATTCTAGCCAATAGAAAAAAGCATCTTTTGATATTCCTTGATTAACATTCTTAATGATTTAGGATACACGCTATTGTATGATAGTTTGTTATGCATGATGGGGACTCATGTTCTGAAGTTATACAATTGTACTAAATGCCTCTGCCCAAAGAAAGAAAGGAAGCGACTGATCATGTAACATGGATCTCGCTGCTTCAACAATAGATCGGTTCTTCCTTTCTGCTCAGGAGTGTATGATATCGTCAACTGCCTTTGAATTCCCTCCTGTATGCAATACTCATCAAACTCCTTGGAGCTATACTCACCCTCATTATCTGATCTGAGTGCCTAAATATTCCTCCGAGACTGGTTCTCCACAAGAGCTTTGAAATCTTGGAACCTATGCAAGACCTCCTCATATTTCTTGTTCTTCAAAAAGTAAATCCAGTTCTTCTTGGAATGGTCATCGATGAACGTCGTATAATACTCAAAACCTCTCAGAGAAACAAATGACATAGGACCACACAAGTCGAAATGTATCAAATCAAGTACTCCTGATGACCTACTATCACTGATCATAAAAGCAGTCTTAGCGTACTTTCCCAAATCACACCCCCTGCATACACCACTATGATCAGTGTTGAACTCAGGTAACCCTATAACCATGTACCTCAACATCCTCAAATATGGATGATGTAGATGATCCATCCTCCTATGCCACAACTCACAAAGCTCATTGTCGTTGCTATGTGTTAAAGCATGTTGGGACTGAAACAAGATCTTATACAGTTTCCCACATCTGAATCCAATGGTGTAAGAGGAATATGGTCCTGCAGTCCATCCAGGAAATACACCCCAAGAACCCTATTATTGATCATCGAAAATGATATCAAGTTCTTCTTCATCCCATGTGCAAACAATACGTCCCTCAAAGTCATGGGACTCATGGACTCTCTCTGAAATGTAATGGTCCCATGCCCAACATCTCTGAAAACTGTGTCCCCCCAACACGACCTCCACGTCTATCCATGCTCGTGAAAGCTCGGAGAACATCTCTCGAGCACCTATCATGTGCCTTGAAGATCCACTATCAATATACCACATGTTGGTGGTGGATGCACTCAAAGAATGGCCAGTCAACAAGGAATACTCCCTCTCAATATCAATGTCTGCACTGGTGATGATGGATGCTTTCTCTCTATCAACATGCCCAGTACAGAGAGAAAACTCTCTCTCAAATCTAGTTGTAAACTCCTCAACCTCTTTTGAAGTTGTTGTCTGTTGTTGCTACTTCTTCTTCTTCTTCTGTGGGCATTGCCCAACATAATTCCAAAACTTCTGACAAGCAAATCACTTTACAGTGCTCAAGTCCTGTTGTCCATCATGTTGCTTAGCCCCACCCTTCTTGGGACCATTCTTGAACTTCTTCTTTCCCTTCATAGTCAAAGCCACACTCTCCTCATCCTCCCTACTAGTAGAATAGTTTCCCTACACAAGACCTCTCTGGGTCTCCTCCTAAACAAAATCATCCCAAGTCCTGTCGCAAGTAGGCAAGTTCTCCATTGCTACTATAGCCTCCACAAAAACAACCCAAGGATTTGCAACCCCATTCAAAGTTGTTCGCACCAGCTCAAAACCAGCAACAACCTCCCCTACTGCTGCAAGCTCATCTCTCACCTGAAATATCCTAGTAAGGTAGGAATCCACACCCTCATCTTTGGCCATCTTGATACTCTTCAATTTCTCTATCAAAACCATTTTCCTATTTTCATTTGAGCTTTGAAACAAGCTGGTCAAATCATCCCACATCTCATATGTGTGGGTTTTACTAGAAATGTGTGGGATCACATGATATTTAATTGCAATTAGAATGATTCTTCTGGCCTTAATGCCCTTCTCGTTGAAGACAGAAAGTGCTTGAGCATCAGTGGAAGCAGGGACAACAATACGATTTGTTGCAGTGTTGTAAACCACTTCATCCCATAACTCATATTCCTCCAATATAAGAACTAGCCTAGCTTTCCATGGGACAAAATTATCATCCCCATCAAGCCTATCCTCCAACCTAAGTCATGTTTCCATTTTCTCTTCAAAGTTCAAGTCTCAACAAGGTGCTGCCCAATGACAAAAGAAACCACTAACAGCTTGAAATTTTTCACTTTGTAAAATTATGCTCTTTCTCTAACAAAGCTCTAATACCATGTAAAATTTTCAGCACTCTCTGAACCTGGTTTCAACCTCCATTTTAAACATTGTTTAATGCCCAACCCAATTTATCGTTCTATTGCAAATTATATTATTTCTCATAAACAATATAGGACTGAAACACAAGAAGAATTTTTACAATTTAACTGAATAGTAATTAAAAACACATTCACACATAAATATTCAGACTCTGGAATTTTGGTCCAATGACCCAGGAAAAACCCCAACCTCCGAGGAAAACCTGTGAGAGAGAAATTATTTATTTATCTTCCAAACATACATCAATAGACAAAAATTATCAGTCGGAATTTATCTCAACCAGATGACAAAAATAAGCCTCGAAATTCATGCCAAAATCAGAAATTTCAAACTTAGAAAATTTTTGTTTGCAACCTCCTTGATTTTCGTGTTGTTACAAGACTGTACGACTGTTGTACGAATGGCGTGTACGTCCTGTACTTTACAATCTGCCTCAAAATTCATGTCGGCTAAACTTCTGCAATTTCTACCTCGAAATATATGCCCAACAGTTTGCCTCGATTTTTGTTCCATGTACGAATAGTACAGTACGACTATAATAAATGCTCTCATTCTTGCCTCGATTTTCATGCCCCTTGACTATTGTACCTTCACCTCGAGTTTTGTGCCAAGAATAAATGCCTCCACTACATTTTTCCTCTTTCTCAAAAATTCGACTCTCTCTCAAAACGCAAAAGTGCCTCTTCACTTGGAAAAATCTTCCTTTTAGGTAAAAATGGTGTGGGTGAGTGAAAGGTCATCTAATCCAAGGGCCCAGATTAGATTAGATGAGCGGTTGTGGTAAAATCACTTTTTTCCGCAAATTAAAAATTAATTCATTCACTTTTTAAATTTTTACTTAAAGTACACTTTAATCTCTAAAGTGCATTTAATGCTCATCTCAAGTCATTAATATAAATTACAAGTGACAAAACCCCTTTTCCTAGTGACTTAGGCAAAAGTCGCCAAGGGGAACAACTTTCAAGGTAAATTCAACACCTAGGGCACCTACACTCATGCATGGAGGTGCAGTAAGTGGCCAATGTCCCCTAGGTGTGTCCCCCATGCACTAGTGGAGTGATGCAGACCTCCTAAGGTAGGAAAAAAGACAATTCGACTATGTCGTCAACGGGAGGATTAATAATAATCCCAACAAAGAGGACCAATTTCTTAAGGGATAAATTACACCATTGAATGTACTAATGATGATGATGATGATCATCATAATTGTTCTTCATAATAATCGCATACGATATCAACATCTTCAACATATCTCTCTCTTTTCACCTTATGATCACCTTTTAAAAATAAATGCATTGTAGTCTATTCACTTTTTTGTTATATAGTATGATAATGCAAATAAATTCATTATTTTGATGATGACATAAACATTATATTTCATGGAAGTAGTATATATTATACAAGCATATGATAAGAAAAATATCGTAAAATTATTTAAAAAATCAATGAGATAATAAAGGTTCTAAGAAAAATCAGCATATAAATGGATTTTGTCATCATATTCCATTCTATCAAAAATATTATTTTTTGTTGTTTTCAAAGTCAGTGTCACCATTGTCATCATCATCATCATCACTTCCACCATCATCAACATCATCTTCATCATCACCATTAGTTGACGTAATCAGTGATCACCTATGCATTAATCCTAGTTGTGTTGTTATGTTTATACATAATTTCATCATGAGAGATTTAATGATACCTATTCACTTCTTTACTAGGGATTTTATTGCCTCTTCTTTCATATTTGCAAATTCTTGTCTTTAGATATGGTTTTGGTTTTTTTCCTAGAGTATTTTTTTTATAAACTTGACAAATATGGCCTAAATATATCTAGGTGCTCCAAATGTTCCTAGGATAGGAACTTGGGGCACAACCCCAATTTGATATCGATAACTTAGGTGGAAACATGTTATATAGTTGAATAATTAGCACAAAAAAACACTATCAATCAACAATCAAAGCTAGGAACAATGATAAATGAAATAATTCATCAATAAATGAAATTATATCTTAAATAAAAATTTCAATTTCTTTCTAAATAATATATAAAACATGGTACTCTATACTTATGCTAGTTGAATGTGCAATATCCAACTCTAAATGGTACTAATGATGATGAATATGTGACAAGATTGACTATACTAATGATGATGAAGGTGATGATGATGCAGGAGCATCGTGGCATGCCAACAATGTGATGAGTTGGTCACATGCTGTGGCATATTTTGTAACCATTTTTGTGCTAAGTCATAATCTGAATAGTGGCGTAGGGGATCATTGCGGATCATGACTCCCTGCGTGGAGATCAAACCGTCGTTAGTTTGTTTCAGACAGGGACGTTTCATCATGCGTCATAGTAGTGTTTATTTTAGTTGCAGGACCACTCGAGATAGGGTAGCAGTTTTAGTTTAAATAGACGGTTTAGATATGTAGGAGGGGTTCTACTCTTCAGCATTTAGAATTTCAAGTTTGCAGAGACAGGACAGACCTGTGTCTGATTTCCATTTGTAAATATTTAGAAGAATTGGAAGGAGAGAGATACAAGCTATGTGCATTTTCCTCTGTTGCTTAATAGAAGGATTAACCGTGTGTTTATAGGGTTGTTAGCCTTTACACATGTGTTGTGTTGAATTGTGTATCTTGGAAAGCCGACTTTGGCGTTTTCATGAACATTTGAGTATTTCAGTAAAGTGTTGATTTCATGCATCAATTTCTTTCTTAAACAGTTTAAGTAGAGAGTATATGCATGCATAATAATGTTAGGCTAAAGTATCGTGAAGATTGCAGGTTGGATTGATCAATTTCATGAAAAATCGGCGCAACCCACAGGTTTTCTGCCTTAACAAGTTTTTTTGCAAAGAACAAACGACAGAAATTGAGGCCGTGGATCAAGATATGATGGTCCTGAAGTATCCTGCACCAAGCGTTGCAAGGAAGTTAACAGATCTGCAGAGATCTGAGAGCCGCATCAAAAACAAGATCGACGGTCGTCGAGAAGGTTGCAAGGATCGGAAGGCTGAGGAATTTGCGGGGAAATATTTGTGAAGGGAAGGTTGCAAGGGAGAAACATTGTAAAGTTGGCATTCGGCATCCGGCATCCCGTAATCCGATTGCAGGAAAACCGTTGCAGAAAAGGAAGTTGTGGAGTGTGCCTTCGGGGTTTTGAGATCCCGCATCCCACATCTCGCCTACGGAAGGGGATTTGCGGAGGCAAAGCTGCGGGAAGGCAGTTTTAGAGCAGAATTTGGCCATTGGGCTAAATTTGGCAGTCCTGCTAAGTGTGGGGGAGCCATTAAATCCTAGAGGTGCTGGCTAGAGTCGATCAAGATCGACCCACCTGCACCAAATGACAACGATGAACATTTTCATATCTAACACATGTCCCTTGGAATATTTTTCTACCAATTAGTAACCATTATGTAATATGGTTTAAATATAAATGAAAATGAAAATATTTTAATGGATATTTTATTCAACTTGTTTGAGGTATTTCATTTTGAATAATAATAAAAAAGCAGAAATATCATAATTTGCATTCAAAAACGTTTATGAACACATACTTATTCATATATGCATCATGAAGACAATATTATTAAGTACACAATATATTCCCACCACCTTAACCAAAACTTTTAAAAAAATATTACACAAATAAGCAACATTGGCAATCACGAACATAGTTCATTTATGTAATTTACTTTTAATATCTTCTCACAAATTTGTACATGTTGGAATATTGGACAATACTAAGAGGGGGGTCGGGGGTGAATCGGTATGGATAACCTTTAACAATTTAAACCACTTTTAATTTATTCATTAACACACATGATCAACAAGAACACACATAACACAAATTTATCGCGGAAGACCAATTGGGTAAACCACCAATACTTCCTATTACTGCAAAATTATATTTAAAAATAGTTTATGCCTGCTTCTACAGACAAGGATTCTACTACACCTTATTTACCAGAAACTACTGGAAGGAGGCTACAAGCCCCTAGTTTTATCAACTGCTACTGAAAGGATGCTACTACACCCTATTTACCAGCTACTACTGGAAGGAGGCTCCAACCCCCTTGTAGGCTTGTAGCCTGCCCTTGCACCACCATGCCACCCTAGCATGTTTTTATTTGACTTCCAGATCGTGTTTTTCTTCACTCTCTGTCACAAATACTTCTACACATTTTGGGTCGTTGCCACTTCTTAGCTGCTACTGCGATCTAGACTACATAGACAATTTCTCTCACTCATCATTATGTCTATAAATACCCTCTAACATGTTTTTTGTGAAGGCATCTCTTCACCATTGCACCTTTTCATTCTTAGATCGTGCCTCTTCATGAAAACTCAAATCTTCATTTTAACAATTCTTTAATTCTATTTAGGTTTATCATTCATACCTTTCTCAAACAAAATATTACCAGAATTGTCTCTCCGCAATGATAATTCTTCACCATAAATTCTTCCGAAATTTCCTTTTTCTGCAATGATATTTCCATAGTAGATCCTTTCCGCAACCATCTTCAGTCGTTGATCCATTGCAGACTCTTTCATGTCCGTCGATCTAACACACATTTCCCTCTGTAATATTCTTTCTGTAATTTCCTTAGTTTTCCGCAATTGTCTTTATGCAACAACCTTTCTGCATCGTTGATTTCTAGAGAACACTTCACTGGTCGTTGATCCCAGATCTGATGCAAATTGTAGATTGTGGACGCGCGTTCTGACTTTTTTTTTTATAAGGTCCTTCCGCAACTTTCTTTCCACAAGATACTTTCTGCACCGTTGATCTTTAGATCAGATGTGGATTGCAGGTTTTTCAAATTTCTTGAAAGTGCTTCCGCAATTTTCTTTCCACAGGTTTTATTTCACTCCATCGATCTCATGCAGACTCTCTCCTGATCGTTGATCAGATGCGGATTGTGGATTGCGGGTTTTCCAAATTCCTTAAAAATGATTCCTCAATATTTCTTTCACACTGTCGATCTCATGCGGAATCTTTCCTGATCGTCGATCTTAGATCAGATGTGGATTGCGGAATGTGGAACCAAACTTTTCCATTTTGGATTTCTGTAATTTTCTTTTCTGCAATTGTGCTTCCGCGTCATCGATCTCTTGTGAAACATTTTCTGACCATCGATCTTATGGATTACAGATTGTGGAATGCAAGACCACACTTTTTCATTTTGGATTTCCGCAATTTTCTTTTCCGCAATTATGCTTCTGCACCGTCGATATCTTGCAAAATATTTTCCGACCATCGATCTTACAGATTGCGAATTATGGAATGTGGAACCACACTTTCCCATTTTGGACCTCCGCAATTCTCTTTCGCAACTTTATCTCCGCGTTTCTTTTGAACCGTCGATTCTTTGCGGGTTCACTCCTAGCTGTCGATCTACGATCAAATGCAGATTGCAGATCTTCACTTTTCTTGATTGTGGATCTTCACTTTTCTTTGTGCAGAAATCATTCACCCTCGTTGATTTCTTTGGGGATTCAATCCTAACCGTTTATCTACGATCAAATGCATATTTGTGGATCCGTCCAAATCTTCTTTGTGCTTTGGATTTTTATCTCCACTGCTCGCTTTGTGGATCTTCCCCTATCATCGCCCCTGTCACTGATTTTCTTATTCGACTTTGTAATTCCTCTGTCTTTCACTAATTTCACCCTGTCATCATTTTTTACCGGTTATTCCTTTGTCATTACCGAATTCTTTTGACATCAATTGACAATTATTTTGAACATTCTCCCCCTTTGGCATTGATGGAAACATTTTCTCTTAGTCAATTTTCTTCCTCTTTGACAGTAATGACAAAATCTTCCTTCTTACTGCTCCCCATGTCATCATATCCCCCCCTGAGATTATGCTTCTACTTCTACAACTGTTGTAAGGAGATTACTCCCAACTTTCATCTAAGATGCTCAAAAGCTTCCTTGGGTAGTGGCTTGGTAAAGATATCAGCAATCTATTCTTTTGTGTCAACATACTGTAGTTTGACAACCTTTTGGGATACTTGTTCTCTTAGAAAGTGATACTTTATTGGTATGTGCTTTGTCTTGGAGTGCATGACAGGATTTTTTGACATATTTATGGCACTGGTATTATCACAATTTATTACTATTGGGTGCTCATACTTCACAAGTATTCTAGTGTCTGCTTCATCCAAATGACTTGAGTGCAACATGACGCAGTGAAAATGTATTTGAATTTTGTTGTGGAGAGAGAAATGGAGGATTGTTTTTTGCTTGACCAAGATACCAAACAGTTTCCCAAAAAGAATGTTGCCGCAATGGTGATTTTTCGATCATCAACACTTCCTGCCCAATCTGCAACAATGAATGCTTTTAAGTTGAAGTCTTGACTTTTTGGGTACCATAACCCATACTCCAAAATACCTTTCAAATATTTGAATATTTTTTTACTGTTGTTACATGTGTCTCTTTGGAGCTTGACTGGAACCTATCAACCAAACCTGTAGCTTGCATCACATCTGGTCTTGTAGCTGTCACATATAGCAGGATGCCTATCATGGTTCTATACATGGTATGCTCTACTTCTAGAGACTCATCGTCCTTACTTAATTTACAACCTATGATCATAGGAGTACTAACAGGTTTGGAGTCTTCCATCTTAAATATTTAAACATGTCTTTGATGTGCTTAATTTGAGAGATAAATATTCCTTTGTTTGTTTGGTAAACTTGTAATCCCAAAAAGAATGTTAGTTCACCCAACATTGACATTTTGAATTCCTTCTTCATTTCAGAAGCAAAGTTTACACTTAGTATTTGTAAATTGATTCCAAATATGATGTCATCTACATAAACAACAATAATGATCATATTTTCATCTTCAAATTTTAAGTAGAGATTACTTTCAGTGGCCCCTCTCTTAAATCCTTGTTGCTTTAAGTAGTTGTCTAGCCTTGAAAACCACGCCCTTTGAGCTTATTTGAGGCCATAGGGTTCCTTTTTCAGTTTACAGACATAGTCTTTGTTTTCTGAAAAGAGAAAACCTTGAAGTTTTTCAATATAAACGTCTTCTAGTTTTCCTTTCAGAAATGCACACTTGACATCCATTTGATATACTTTAAAAAAATTATGGCATGAAAGTGCTAAAAACATTCTGATTTCTTCAATTCTTGCTACATGGGCATAAGTTTCTTCAAAATTAATCCCTTCCACTTGAGCATGCCCTTTACATACTAATATTTCCTTGTTCCTTATCACTTGATCATCTTGATTGAATTGTTCATGAAAATCCATTTGGTCCCTATAATATTTTTGTCTTTGGGTCTTGGGACAAGTTCCCATGTTTCGTTCTTCTCAATCTGATCCAATTCTCCATTCATGTCTTTGATCCATTCATCATTCCTATTTGCTTCCGTAAAATTCTTAGTTTCCACTACTCAGAGTAGGTCTTGTTGATTAAATAGAAGTTGTCTCCTTGTACTGACACCATTATCTTTGTCAGCGATGATCTGTGTCTCAAGATGATCCTTTTGTACTCTTCTAGATGAATTTTTTGTATAAGATCTTGGAGAATCTTCTTGACTTTCCTGTCTATCTTCCTCCTCTAACTCTTATTCTTCATCATGAATACTTTCATCTTTTTGTAGGTCTTCCTTTTCTTCATCATTTGTAATTACATCACCATCATGACTTCTTATTCTTCTTGGTTTTATGTCATATATTCTTACATATGCACTTTATACGATCTTGTGTAACCTTTTATTGTAACATCTATACGCCTTCTCAATGGATGAATATCCCAGAAATATTCATTCATCATTCCTAGAATGAAACTTGCCAAGATCATCCTCGTTCCTTTTAATGTAGCAATTGCTTCCAAATAATCTAAAATACTTGACTGAGGTTGGTATTCCATACCATAGTTCATAAGGAGTCTTGTCCTTATTCACTCTGAGTTATCCTCTATTAAGTATATAGACAGTTGTGTATATTGCTTCTCTCCAATTTGCATTTGACAACTTTGCTTCATTAAGCATTGTTCTAGTAGCTTCTTGGACTGTTCTATTCTTCCTTTCAACAACACCATTCTGTTGAGGAGTCTTTGTAGCTGAAAACTGTCTTTTAATCCCATGTATCTCACAAAACTCATTGAACTTGTTTGAGGTAAACTCTCCCCCATTGTATGATCTAAGACACTTGATTTTCTGATTTGTTTCATTTTCAACCATTGCTTTGAAGATTTTGAACTTTTCAAAAGCGTCTGATTTTTCTTTGAGAAAAATTACCCAAGCCATCCTTGTGTAGTCATCAATGATCAGCATAAAATAGTATTCTCCTTGCATACTTTCAGTCCTTGTTGGTCCACAATTATCAGTGTGAACTATTTCCAGAGGATGTGAGGTCATATGTTCTTTTGTTTTGAAACTGGGTTTAGTTTGCTTCCCATGTTGACAATGTCTACAAACTGAGTTTAGAGGTTTCACAATTTTAGGCAAGTCTCTCACAGCTTCTTTCTTACTTAACTTGACAATATTATCAAAGTTTAATTGTCCCATCCTTCTGTGCCATAACCAACTTTCATCAACCATACTCAAGTGACATTAATTTTCATTTTCTAGGATGTATACATTGTTTGAATTTCTTACAGCAGTGTCAACAATTCTTCTCGGGCCCTTTTTCCCGATTTCATATTTATCGTATTCAAAAATAGAAATGTTCCCTTGGTCACATGTTTGACTTACACTGAGGAGATTATGCTTGAGGTTTTATACCAGTAATACATTTTCTGCTTTGATCTTGCTATTGACAACAGTTATACCTTTGCCAATTATCTTGGAAGACATGTTGTCTCCAAATGTGACTTTACCCTTATTATCTTTTAGTTTTATGAACTTGTTTGGGTAACCTATCATGTGTTTTGAACGCCCACTATCCAAGTTCCATAGATCTTGTTTCTCTGTTGCACATAGGGCAATCATGGATCTTTTCTTTTCTTCCCTTTCCCTCCAATACTTCTTTTGTTTTGTGTCTTGAAACTTATTTGCAACAGTCTTCCTTGTATGAGTCATCAGTTCACAAACTCTTTCCATATGTCCATGTTTATTACATTTGTAACATTCTAGGTCATGTTTGTTAAGAACTGTAAAATGATTATGATTCCTTTCTTTTGGTTTGTCACTAGCTAGATTCTTCTTGTATTCATGAAACTTTCCATAGGCTCTGCAATTTAGGGCTTTATGACCAAAATTATTACAAGACTAACAATGACCAAGGAAGATCTGTTGATATCTGTCCATCGTTGGTTTCTTAGGCATCACATTAATCATGTTTTTGTCATGAGAGTTTGGAATAGATTTATTGCTTTCTTCCTTCTTAATTGGACTCTTTAGTGCAGCAGCATAACTTTTCTTATTTACACCTTGGTTTGTGAACGAATAATAGTTTGGCCTATATCCTAGTCAAGACTTATCATTTGAAGGTATTTGTCTATTTAGGATATCATCTAAGATCTTTGAGATGCCCTCAAATTTTGATTTCATAGCTTCTTCATCAAGATTTTTCTTAAGCTGCATGATCTCTTCTTCAAGCTTTTCATATTCTTGTATTCTTCTTTTGAGATGCAAATTTAGGTCCTCTTCAATCCTTTTGGCCTCTAAAATTTGAGTTTCCAACTCACTAATCACATGGTATGACTTTTTCTTCTTTCTCCTACATTTTTCAAGTTCTTCAAGAGCACTAATGAGTTCATCTTTTAAGTCTACTTCACCTTCCTCATCTGATTCGCCATTCTGAGCTTGAGTATCTACTTGCATGAATAGAATTTATGTTTCTTCATCTCCACTTGTATCTTCATCTTCACTATCTTCCATAGTGTAAATAATTTTCTTTTTCTCATAGTACTTCTTTTTGTTTCCCACTTTACCCTTTTTGAACTTCCTTAAGGGTTCTTTCTCATCATTATCATCTTGTTTGGGGTAAGGACATTTTGAAGCAAAGTGTCCAATTCTTCCACATCTAAAACACTTTAGGGGTAGATTTACTTTGTATTTGTCAGTACCTCTCTCAAGTTTTTTAGTAAAGAGGGCTTCTTTATCATCTAAAATCTCTGAATGGTTTTTGGATGGAGCTTCAGACTTCTTTGATTCATTTATGGCTTTAAATGTTGCCTCTTTTCTTGAAGAATAATTATGTCTCGTTCTCATCTCATATGCAGTGAATATCCCATGTACTTCATCTACTGTTAAGGAATCAAGGTCATATCATTCTTCTAGAGTGGACACCTTTGAGTCATACTTCATTGGCAATGTTCTTAGTACCTTGTCAACTACTTCTCTTTCTTTTAATTCTCATCCAAGGCCTAGCATTTACAACTTCATCTACTCTTAGAAGGTATTCTCCAATATTTTATTCTTCTTTCATATTCATACTTTCAAACTAACCTTTATATGTCTGAAGCTTGGATTCCTTAATTTTGGATGCCCCTTCATAGACGATTTTTAACTTATCCCAAACTTGTTTGGTAGTCTTGCAGCTCATGAATTTTACAAACACTGAGTTTGTTAATCCACTCAAGATGGAATTTAGGTATTTTGCATTACCCTCGTATTGGTCTAGTTCCAATATGTCTGGAGGTCAGTTGTCTGTTATTTTAAACTCATTTTCAGTTGCATCACAAACCTTCCATCCAAGAGATATCATATGGCACTTCATTCTCACACTCCAATATGCATAAATTTCTCTGGTGAATAATGGTGGTTTGTTGGTGGCTAACCCTTCTTTTTTATCCATCATGGTTTTTAAGTAGGATTTTCCTTCCAGTGGTTAAATTGTGGTGAAGGAACCTGGATATGATACCAATTGTTGGAATATTGGACAATACTGAGAGCGGGAAAGGGGGATGAATTAGTATTGATAACTTTTAACAGTTTATACCACTTTTAATTTATTCATTAAGACACATGATCAACAAGAACACACATAACACAAATTTTTCGTCGAAGCCCAATTGGGTAAACCACCAATACTTCTTATTACTGCAAAATTATATTTACAAATTGTTTATGCCTGCTTCTAAAGACAAGGATGCTACTACACCCTATTTACTAGCAACTACTGGAAGGAGACTATGACCCCATGGTTTTTTCAGCTGCTACTGAAAGGATGCTACTACACCCTATTTACCAACTACTACTGAAAGGAGGCTCCAACCCCCTTATAGGCTTGTAACCTGCTCTTGCACCACCCTGCCACACTAGTATGTTTTTATTTGACTTCCACATCTTTTTTTTCTTCACTCTCTATCACAAATACTTCTACATGTTTTTGTTCTCTGCCACTTTTTAGTTGCTACTACGATCTAGACTGCAGAGACAATTTCTCTCACTCATCATTCTGTCTATAAATACCCTCTAACATGTTTTCTATGAATGCATCTCTTCATCGTTATGCCTTTTCATTCTTAGATCGTTCCTCTTCATGAAAAATCAATTCTTCATTTTAACAATTCTTTAATTCTATGTAGGTTTATCACTCAGACCTTTCCGCAACAAAATCTTACCAGAATTGCCTTTGCGCAATGATAATTCTTCACCAAAAATTCCTTCGAAATTGCCTTTTTTCCGCAATGATATTTCTGTAGTAGATCCTTTCTGCAACCATCATGAGTCGTTGATCCATCGTGGACTCTTTCTTGTCCGTCAATCTAACACACAAATTTCCCTCTGTTACTTTGTTCCGTAATTTCCTTAGCTTTCCGCAATTGTCTTTCTGCAACAACCTTTCTACACCGTCGATTTCTAGTGGACTCTTCCATGGTCGTTGATCTGAGATCTTATGCAAATTGCAAATTGTAGACGTGCTTTCTGACTTTTTTTTAAAGTTCCTTCCGCAATTTCCTTTCTGCAACTACCTTTTTGCAAGATACTTTTCGCACCATTGATTTCTTGCGGACTCTTCCCTGGCAGTTGATATTTAGATCAGATGTGGATTGCGGATTGCGGATTGTGGGTTTTCCAAATTTCTTGAAAGTGCTTCCGCAATTTTCTTCTGCTCCGTCGATCTCATGGGAACTCTCTCTTGATCATCGATTAGATGCGGGTTGCAGATTGTGGGTTTCCAAATTCCTTAAAAATGATTCCACAATTTGCTTTCTGCAATATTTTTTCTGCGTCATCGATCTCATGCAGACTCTTTCCTGATTGTCAATCTTAGATCAGATGCAGAATGCGGAATGTGGAACCATACTTTTTCATTTTGGACTTCCGCAATTTTATTTTTTGCAATTGTACATCCGCGTCGTCGATCGCTTGCAGAATATTTTTAGAGCGTCGATCTTACGGATTACGGAATGCGGAACCACACTTTTTCATTTTCAACTTCTGCAATTGTGCTTCTACACCGTTGATCTCTTGCGGAATCTTTTTCGACCATCGATCTTACGGATTTCGGAATGCGGAACCACACTTTCCCATTGTGGACCTCCGCAATTCTCTTCTACAACTTTGTTTCCGCATTTCTTCTGAACCATCGATTCTTTGTGGGTTCACTCCTGACCATCGATCTATGATCAAATGCATATTGCGGATATTCACTTTTCTTTGTGCAGAAATCATTCACCATTGTTGATTTCTTTGTAGATTCAATCCTAACCATTGATCTACGATCAAATGCAAATTTGTGGATCCGTCCAAATCTTCTTGGCGCTTCAGACTATTATCTCCACTGCTCGCTTTGCAGATCTCCCCTTGTCATCGACCCTGTCACTAATTTTCTTATTCGACTTTGTAATTCCTCTGGATTTCACTAAGTTCACCCTTTTCATCATGTTTTACTGGTTATTCCTTTGTCATTGCTGAACTCTTTTGACATCAATTGACAACTATTTTCAACAGTAAAAACACCTTTGTTTTCTCTACCATATGTATTTTTTAGTACAAACTAGGGAAATGAAACATGATCTTGGGAATATGAAAGAGTTTTTTGTGAAATATGTATCTAGATTCAACCCCATGGTCTCAAATTAAACTACTGACATCTATACAGACGGTGGCATGCGTTTTTCTAGGCCTAGTTTTGACTCACTTAGGATTTTATATAACAACTTGGGGTTTTACTCCTAATTTTTGTATTTTGACCAAGGTATTGACAAATTATGCATAAGAATATGTTGGATACATAAATTATGCTACTATTTACCATAATATATTCATGATATGTGCACTCTTAAGTTTGTTGATGTACTAGACAAAAATCATACAAAACAATTTAGAAAGTTAACAATATCCAGATTGAAAACTTTATCTGTGTACCATAGGCACATGGATCTAGGTATCCTATAAACATTCAACGGGGTATTGTTCTCTATATATCTAGATATCCTATTTCCAAATTCATGAGCTGTAATAATTTGATATGAGTGTTTGGCTTGCATTTGTATTAATCTACGTGGACATTTCATGAATGCAAGACAACTATGAAGTGTTTTTGCACACTTGTTATTTTTTGAACCCAAATGGAAGAAACTAATGTACATGAAGGTGGGAAATAGTAAAACACACCATTTCCAACTGAAATCACTAAAAGAGACCCAATAATGAGGGTTGGGCAGGCAATTTTGTGAACTAGGTTAAATTGTGTTCAAAACATAAATGTTATCACTTTGTGAGATTAACTGTGGCCAAATGAAAGGGGATATTGGGAATCTGAAAGAGGTTTTTGTCAACAATATATCTAACTTCAACCCCATGATCTCAGTTTCAATTATTGAGTGGTGTGCATTTTTCTAAGTCATTTTTTGAATATATACACTTAGGATTTTACATAACAACTTGGGGTTTTAGTCCATTTTAACCAAGTTATTGACAAAGTATGCATAAGAGCACCAACTTCTTCCATACACAAGTGAATTGGATGTAGTAGGGGTTCCACCTGGATTTTCACACCATTTCCATACTCTAACCAAAGCCTTCAAAAATTTCAAGTGCCTCTCGACCATCCACGTTGACCTTGAGTGTACAGGTCCACACAATTCAATCTCATCAACTTGGTGTATGAGGTAGTGTTCTTGTGCATTGAAAAAATTAAAAGGTAGATACTTTTTCATTTCACACATTAGATGAGGAATTTCTCTCCTCGAATACTTTATATCTTCCTTGTGGATTTCTTTAGATGACAACCATCTACAAGTGATGCAAGCAAATCACGAGATTTAACAAAAATAAACATTGTAGTACATAACAATTCATAAAACAAATGTCAATTACAAGTTCTACAATGAATTAAACAAACACTTTATGCATGCAAATATCGCTACTTACCTCATGTATTTTCCAATATCATATATAACTTGTTTGACATTGTTGTCGAAGTTGTCCAGGAGAGATAGAGGTAGAACATAGTGTAGCAGTAAAATAGTTTCATTATTTTTTACAAAAGTAGACCAAAAAACACCAACAACATGCACTAGTATAAAAAATATATCAATATATATACCCGAATAATTACCTTCATGAAGATATTTCAATCATGTGTTTTCACCTCCTCAAAGTCCCTTTGCTCTGTTAAGATATTCTTCATGTTCGAAAAAATCCAGTGGAAAGTTTAATTTTTCAAATGACTTCTTTTGCAGCATTGCTTTGTTGTTCCATTAACAAGCATGGAAGTGAGCTTATATTAATTTGGTCGCCATTTCTATTTAATTGAATGACATCTTTCATTGCATACTTGACTTCCTGAATGTCAATGCAAATTTTGACAATATTTTCTTTGCCAGTCCTTCCATCCAATATTTGCCATAATGTGTTAGCTACATTCTTTCCAATATGCATTGTATTAAACAAATGAAAAAAATCTATGTGCTCATAATAGGGAAACCTACTGAATTGTTTGGGATAATTTTTCACTCCTCGTGGAAACCCATTATTGCCTTCATGTTCACGACGGCCATCATGAATCATAATTTATAAAGAAATTATAGAAATCAATGTCAATTACAGTAAACAAAACACAATAAAAAAAAATTCAAAACATTAGATATATGATGACAGATAGACTATTTGATTTGTACCTTGACGATTTCTATTATATTGCAACTTCCATAGGTGAGGTATCATTCTCTATGGTTTTAATGGAGTCTTTTTTTGCATTGAAAATATGTTTTCTGGTACTTCGATGCCTATGATTCTTAGAGAGGAAGTGTCTATACTCATTGAACACCTACTTTCCTAAAACTTTTAAACGTTGAGATTTCGTCTTAAGACCACAAACTAAACATGCAAATTTTCCCTTTGTTTAAAGACCTACAAGAGATGGATTAACTATGTCAATTATAATTATATATAATGAATGGATTATTTAAAAAACATGCACGATTAAAATATCAACTTCATAAAATTAAATACTATTAAAGTGGATGTTATAATTACATACCACAAAAATATGTTAGCCCTGGTGCATCATGAATTCTCCATACAAGCATTGCATGGAATTGAATTTTCATTTTTCGTATTGGTCTAGAAACACCATATGTACTAATGTCATTCCATAGATTTAGTAGCTTGCCAATAAGAGGTTCGATATATACATTCATATCTTTAACTTGGTGCTTACCTAATTGATTTGAACATATACACTACATAATTATTACAACCATTTTAGATATATAATTAAACAAATATATGACATTATGCAAGAAATATGACAAATGAGATGATATTGCGTTAAAAAAAATGTTGCATAAACAAATACCTAGAACAGTCATTGTCAACATTATGTGTTCCCTATTTATGACATCTATGGAGGAATTTTATTGTTGATAACAAAAATAGGTCACACAGAGTTGATAGATCCCATCTCTGCAAATGAATTGACACCATATGTTGTCAAAGAGAGCCTAACATTACGAGGCTCTTATTTAAAGTGTGGCCAGTTTTCCTACATGTCTCTAAATGCATAGCCATCCGCAGACATTTGAATAATTGCATCTTCACTTATGTTTCGTGCATGGTAATCCATAAATTGTGCTATCTTTTTGCACTTGAACAGTCGTTGCAAACATGGAATGATGGGAATATAATGAAGAACCTTGCAAGCCACCGTTTTGTTACTTGATATGTTCGATATCTATTGCTATAACATTTCGAGCATTCTATTTCAAGTTCATTATGCTTATAATATATAATATGATCATTGAGGCATGCATCAATTGGTTGATACCGCATTCCAATATCTTTCATGATGGCATATAAATCTCAATGTGTGCGAGGTAAAATATTTGATAGTGGTAACAAAAATTCAAGTATCATGCTACAACTTAAAAAAAATAGTTATTATAATATATAAATAATATTAATGAAACATATTTCATCCCTATCAATTCTACTTATGCAGTAACAATAAAATTATTGTAGGAACAAAGATAACATTTATCATGATCATATATATGTGATGGAATATATTACATACCTTAACATCTGTGTGATTGATGTGTTTGAAAGACCATTCATAACCTTCAAGTTCAGTATTAGCAATATAAAGGGGTTTATATGCCTTCTCAAGTAGAGGTAAATCATGAATATCATCAAAGTCATCATTTTCAGGAACGTCTCCATCATCCATTATAACATTAAATGCATCATGGATCAATGTATTTGTACCATCATTTCCAACTATGTTATCAGTATGATCATCCTCTTCAATATGATCATTAACTTGATCTTCAATATTCAAAGCTCAATGTTCCTCTAGTGCTTATTTTGCAAGCACATCCTGTGGGTGATATGCCCCAGGAGGCCTTACCTTTATAATTACAAACCATGAAGAGATATTAGTGTAAATATTACAAATATTAAATGGATACATACAATTACAAAAACAATCAATATAAAGACAAATATAGTGAAGAACTTACCAATGGATGATATTCATGTCCCTCCTCAACGTGTCCATGTTCCCAACAATGTCTTTTAGCAATTGTGATATTTACTCTTCTCATTTTAAATCTCTTGCATTCACTACAAAGACAATAACATTTCCCATCACCCTTCATTTTCACTCCAACCCACAATCTAGCAAAAAATTCTTGATTTTGTTCCTCTGGATCATAAATATTGTTATATGACATTTTCTTTTACCAAGCTTGAATGATGATTATTGATCTTAAAAAATCAAGATCCAAACTTCACTATTTGTAATGATAGTAACAACTAAAATAATTCTGGGTTTTTGAACAAAAAACAATCTGTCCAAAGATTATAACCTCCAAAAATCATCACTAGTATAACAAATATGTCAAAATATTTCTAAAATTTCAATTTTCTAAAAAACATGTCATCAGATATCCAATTTCCGGAGCATAATATCTGACAACACTTAACTTTAACCATTATAGAAAATATGAAACCAACATAGGATATTCTATAAAGGAAGTCAGATATTCGATGTCCGTCGAATATCTGACAACAGTCATGGTCAAATTAAAAAAGAGAAGATAATCCGAAGTTTTATAATACACAACAACACTTTGAATTTTTTGGGTGTCGCCAGATGGCGTCATTGGATTTTGGGTTCAAATCTAGTAGTGCTCCTTAAAACCATGAGTGTCGCTTATGCCCTCATGTTTCACGACTGCCAAGGATGATTGAGTCACTGCAATAAGTGATCAAGAGTGTGCTAAACTCAACGGGTAACAAAGTTGTCCAACCTTCGTCTCTGATTATTGAAGGAAAATTTGAGTGCTCTTCAAGGAATCCTAACTATTCTCAAGCTCATGGGTAATCCTATCAACCTCCCTTTCTTCCCCTTTCAACGCATCACGGTCTCGTTAAATACAAGAAGATGATCTCTATCATAAATCAAGTGTAGATAGTTAGACTTCAGTACAACTACTACTTCTCTAAGTGCCTGAAACGTTGTAAGTGAAGGATATCCTCCCAAACTATCATTTGTCCCTAAAGCTCTCCAACAACAATCTATCACCAATGCCCATGTATCATCAAAATGTCGCATGGCTGCCATAATTTGGTCTTCACTAGCCTTCAATTGCTCTATCAAATGGTGTGCCTCATGGGAACAATCCTCCTCGACCAATTTTTCTGAGTTGTTTTCATCGTGTGTGTTGGTGTCATTAGCCTCATAGGACAAATCAAATGGTGGATCGAAGGTTGTGATTTTGTCAAATTCGTGGAACACATCTTCAACGTGAGTGTTCTGTCAAACTTTCCTCGTGAGATGAGGAATTTAAACCACCAACCACTTCATATTGAGATCCCTCTTCCTCATTCTCAATTGATACATTAGGTTCCAACAACATTGGATGCTCTAATAGTGGTGTTAGATTCTTCTCATATCCTTGTAAGACTTGCAACATTTTCGGCATGAGTTCCTGACTAAACTTCATCTTTCCCAATGAACAACTATTGAGACTAAAATTAATGAGTGTTGGCCACTCAACAAGCAATCTAAAAGTACCTATCACTGATCATCCTTCGGGTTGGTAGGATACACAACTCTGACACCATTGTAATGTTCCCAACCAAATGTGGACTGAATTATTGAGTTATTTTTGGTTTAGGACTTTCTTCGAACACTTTGTCTACAGTGTTATACTACCACTGTAATGACCTTATGAAAATATGAGCCTAAGTTTTGGTCAACTATTGAGTATATTGGTTGGTATCTTTCGTCAAACACTTGGCATCATAGGTGTTTATGTTGCCTTCTATGTCACTCTGCAATATATGGACTGATGTTGCTGACTAATTTGGTGTAAATTTAAAGTTCTTTGTCTCGAATGTTTATCTCACCCACAACCATAGATTTACAAGTTGAACTTTAATGTATATTTTAGATTATTGCAAAGTTCAGGATTTAAGCATGTACCAATAATGATATTCAAATTTGATGTAGAATACCAAAAAGTCTTGTAGGTGATTGTTTAGAATATCTCTACAATAACTAGACACAAGTGATGGTAGAAGATTGTTTAAGATATCTCTACAATAACTAGACACGAGTGACAGTAGAAGTTTCATTAGCTAGATAGAAATTTTGGTCACAATACAAAAGGTAAGTACCTTTAGTTTGCAAACACCTGAAAATAATCAGCAATAGAGGAGAATTCGTGTAGCAGCAGATAACGTATAAATATTCTTTACTCACAACTTGGGAGGTTAGTCCTTGAAAAATGATATAATAGTGGTCATTTAACAACATTGATACACCCCTTTCTCCCAAACGAATTGGATGACTTGAATGGTCTGAAGCAATGTAGATCAATTGAAATACACAATCACTTCTTGCAGTCAATATATAATCAGCTTGTGTATGCACTCTATTGGAACGCGCCCTCCACTGAATAGTCACAATCTGGGTTCATCTTCTTCCTGGTGCTTTCAACACTGTTTGGGGTCGCCCTCCTGCTGACAAGACAATAAAGAGACAACCACAACTCTAAAGTGTGGTTTCCTCTACCACTAGTGTGCCCTCACTACAGTGTGCATACCACAGTCTCCACAACCCATAGTGATTTACACTTATTTCCATACCTAGGCATGAATACACAAGAATGGCAGCAGATAATAGAAAGTATGTAGAAGTTAATGAGGTATTTCACCTCAACCTATGGATACTCACTATTGAAGTGCACCCTCCTCATGTGCAACAAAAGAAATACAAGTGCACCCTCTCTGTTTAGCTGCCAAACGCAACTATAGATGTGTCATCTTGCCAAAAGAATATGAAACTTGCTCTATCTTCAAAGATCTACAAGGAAAACCTGATATTTTTCCATGGCATTGATTCTCAGTGATCACAATAGCGAGATCTGAGTGATATTTCCCTTTCAAGACAACTAAGGTGGATGGTTTCACCACCAAAATTGTTTATCTCTCCCTCGGGGTTTTGTCCAAGAGAAAGTAAGCTCAAAAGCTCTCCACTATTTCAAAATGCAAGTTTTTTTTCAATCAGACCGAACATGGGTTGGGGCCAACCCCAATGTTGGATGGAAGAATTATCTACCCACTATGAGAGGCCTGAAACTAAGACTGTGTGAAAACAAGGTTCGCCTTACACCCCCATAGTCGACCTTGTTCATAGTATCTTCCACCCTCAACCCCTCCCCAGGAGGTTTTCAACCCATGACCCGATGGAAACTAAACCCCACACAAACCATGTGAGCTACACCTTGTGGGTATTTCGAAATGCAAAATACATGAATGAATGAGAATGAGAAAGTGATTTTGCATCTTTTATTTTTAATTTGACCCCATTAGGTCCAATTTTCTTTTTTTGACCATTTTATTAATTAATTATTAAATGTCACTTTATAATGTAATTTTGGCTTAGGTGACATTTAAATAATTTATTTATTTATTCTCGACGACTATAATCTCTAATGGGCATCTTGAAAAGGAAATGACATTGGCCTCCAAGCCCTGCAAACCAAAAAAAAAAAAAATTTCTCAATCTAATTATGCTCATGACCTTCGTCGCTTTCATGTGGAAGATTGTAAACAAACCCATCTCCCTTTCAATCCGGAGTCAAACTTACTACCACCTCCACTACAATCAAAATATATGCCACTTGGTACTATTAGTTGGTATGTTTTTGTGCTTGATATATATTCGTCCAATGATATGAGAATTCACTTACAATAGAAAAAAATATATGTAGCATTTTATTCCATTAAAGAAACCTATTGTCAAAAATGTTAAACACGATCTAATGGAATTTGGCAGATCCGAAAGGTTTCAAGACCATCGGACAAGAATCATTATACATGTAAATTATCCACTACCCTGAAGCGTTATTCCAGCAATTGCAATCGCAAAAGAATAATGAAAATGTGAAGTACAATCATTAATAAAAACAAAAAAAAACGGTGGAATCCTTGCTAATAATTCAATGAGAAAAAGTGCACCCCATAAAAGCAAAGCCACCAACAATACCCAAAACTGATCTCGATTTCCAAAAATAAAGTTCTTGTTAGGCAACATCTTGTCTATCTTAATCCTATCATCCATCAAATAACTTTTTTTTAATGTATTCATAGCTACAAGACTACAGAATTCAGAACTTACAAATTAATCTATAAATCAATCCCATATAGCACAAACTAAATGTATTTAAATATCCTCTCTATCTATTTTTATAATGTTTTATGTAGATAGCATTAGAAAACCAATGGCAACTCCAGTGAAGTCTCAATCTTCTATATCAATGTTTCAGTATAGATGTGAAATTCATTTCATGAGGTTTGAATATTTATGTTTGTAAAGATGTTATTGTTGCATCTAATACTTTTAAAAATAAACTGTATTAAGACATCCATTCTCAAAGCTTATCCATTTTAATGGATTATGAAAATAGAAAAAGATGTTCTTGTTGCATTTAATACTCTTCAAAATAAACTGTATTAAGACATCCATTCTTGAAGCTTATCCAATTTATTATGATCCTTCTATTCTTTCCGGAGATTATAAATGATTATCATTATTTCTCCTAATGATGTTAGTTTAATTCATGGCCAAGCATTTGCATTATAGTTTCTTGCAAAAACATATGAAGTAGAGTGATTAGGATTTCAAAATAAATTGGCAAGTAATGAATCATGATAATTATTTGCATTTTGCAAAATCACACATTTTTTTCGATTTATCTACACCATCATTGATCCATCTTAAACTCAATTTTATCAAGCATCAAAAGGAATCAAACTTCTCCAGGTGAAAAAATTCCAGCATTTAATTCCCTCGTTATGTATTAATTCATTCATAGTAAATGATAAAAAATAATTAAAAAAATACACCTCTACAAATTTGATCCCTCCAAGTATTTTAATGGATCCAGTTTTAAGATGGATTTGAGTTAGTTTTAGTTTTTTTTAGCTTTTGACTGGAATTTAAATTGAACCAACATACACTACCAAATCATTTTATTTAATCTTTTTTTGTCAACTACATATAACATCTCCTCTATACTACGCTGTAAAGGACCTCGCTACTCTTGATACAACAAAGAAATAAATAATAAACTGAACATTTAGTCATTAATCTCAAGAAAAAATGCAATATATAAAAGCCTTTCATTTATTATTAGCTAAATAGAATATGCAAACTAACAAACATTTCTATTTTAAGAAATTCTCGATAAATTATGATATTCATAATTTCTATTCACTTTGATAACAGGCATGTATTCTTGCAAATTATATCTATTATAAAGCATATCCACAAGGTGCCTTGTGCCTGGTGATAAATAGATCATATACTTTCAGAAACTTTCCAGTTTGCTCCAAGCAGAAAACCCAAAAACCTTACACTTGTAATCTTATTGCGTACCAATATTCTACCAATTTAAACCTATCCTGCAGCCCTGACTTGCAACATGAAAGGGAAACAACATTCTAGCTCATTATTTTTCAAAAAATCTGAGCCTTCAAATCGTGTTCCACACAGATAGGATGGTCAAATATGCTATCTTCAGTTAGACACAAAATTGAACACTTGATCCCTTTTGTTATGCATTAGAACCTTACAATTAAAAGAAAGTATCTTGTGATGGCATTCTAAGCCTCTGCTTCCACCATTCAAAAACCAATCCACCATACACCGATCAAGAACCTCAAGACCTTTTACCTGTTCCAGCTATGTCAGTAACTATTCTTGGAGAGAAATGCATTGATCTCTATCAGTTAACAGCACGGTACCAGACATTCTATGTCAGAACTCAGGACACTTGGCCTAAGTGGCAAAAAATCGGATACAATTTCCAGAACAGATATTAGGATATCGAACAATGAAAATGAAAGTGAACCAACACATGTACAGGTAGGGTTTGTCCTCTCCTCCACCATAATATTAATTAAAATGGTTGTGCTAGTTGTCTACACATAACTAGTTACTACACACCATGAAACATAAAAATTTGGAAGTACTGGGAATAAGTCCAAAGAGAGAGTTATCATTAAGAGAGGTCCAATGCCTCTATTTATAACTTCATTTGCAAGAGATTAGGGTTAACATTATTTATTTTAAATTTTTATGTTGTTTTTTGTTCTAGTGACCAAAACACCAATTGAAATAGCCGATACAGTGCTTCAAAATTTTGAATTGCCACACAGATATTTTCGTGGTGTTTCAGATGCATTTCCTGAGGTACACATTATACAACATAAACACACTTGAAAGGTACATATTATACAACATTTTTTTCAAAATAGCATGTACCTATTGGCAATGTTCAAATGAATGCCCGATGCAAGACGATATTACATTGAGAATATGTCCAAACAAGAGTCCATAGAAAACAAAGTGAACCAATGGGAAGAAAATGAAAATCTAATACACAGAGATCCTTGAAACTTTTGGAGAGATTAAAAATTCAATATACTTTATAGCTTTCATTGTCTTCCCCTTGTTAAACCGGCAAGCATTTTACAAGGCTCTGATACAAGCCTAAAATAATAGAGATGTGCAAAACAAGACACATGTGAAGACAAAATACAGAAAGGAATATACCACCAAACTACTCATTTCCTCGTTTCAGTAACTGAAATGCCATTTGGAAAACTTATGTTATGGCTCCACATGACATTTACATGGATTTTTCTATAGGTGGCAATAGACATGCAAATAACAATGTTCCAAGATAGCACTACAATTACCATACACAAAAGGAACCTCGCAAAGCAATACCAAATATCTCCATGACTATGTACTAGGAAGTTGGGTGCTTTGATGTCTCAATGCTTTCTGGAGATTCTCTAATGCTTTGTCATACGTAACAAAACCCATGAACCAAAATTCATGGTCATCTGTAGTAATGATTTGAATGTATTTTTCCACAGGGTTCATCCTGTTTGCAGAGGGATTAATGGCCTTAAGCTGGCTTAGCAGCAATGTCACCTATTCATTCATGAAATAAACGTTGTTAGCTCATTCTATATTTGCATACATAAATACAGCGGACTATAGAACAAACCATTGAATCCATACATAATCAAGGGGAACATCAATAACCAATTGTGCAATGCAGGCATTCAAACTTTAAGCTACACAAATGCATTTGACTAGAAAGAGGAGGATGACATGTTAAATGAAATGATGTTACCACATAAAAACGTGGAGGAAAGCAGTAAAAACTGATATTTCTGCCGATAAGATCACAGTAGGAATATATCTTCAGCAATTATTTACAGGAGTTTTAACCCATTTCGCACTACATGTTAGATATACACAAGTTTTGTTGAACAAGGACATCGACCAGGAGAGAGAAACTAGATCCACCAGAAGAGGATCGACCAACAAATCAGCAGGTTGAAGCATGCACGTACAGCAGTAGTCTGTACAGTCATACAGACAGATCCACACAAATCTGCACACTCATACAGACGGGTCCACACAGTTGTATGGTGTAGTCCATACAGTGATATGGATAGGGTTGTATAGGGCTGTAAAGGCATACAACTGTTCCTTGATTTTTGTGCAGGCGTAATTTCTCTTCAGTAGACTGTAAACAACAGGTCTAGGTGTCTTTGTTTAACATTCAGCTGTTGTGTTTTATCAGCAATGGAGGTTGCATTATAAGTTTTGATTAAGTTAATGATAAGCTGATTCGAATGAAAAAATCTTGTGGATGTGTAAAGGTTTTATGCTTCCACTATTTACTTTCCGACTGTTAGTGTGATTGTTGCTATGTGAAGAAGTTATATTCCTGCAATTAAATAAAAATCTTGTTTAGTTGAGAACCTAAGTCACCTGACACAAGGACACGGGACACAAAGGACACAGGAATTCGAGTGTCCAACACGGACACGGTGACCCCCGGAATCAGGACACGTAAGACAAATTATATATATATATATATAATTATATATATTAAAAATATAGACATAAAGATCCACAAATAGAAATCAAAATCAATGCACATTTAACATTAGTAATTAGTATTACACATTTACAAAGCCTTCAAATCTTCTTCACCTGCACAAGAAACACTTCTTAGAGCTCTCTCCACAATTGCAAATGACAAAATTGAAAAAATACATCAAAATTCGGTTTTAAAGTGGTCCCAGGAATCCCTTCTGCAAAAAACGTGTCCTGTTTTCAGGACACGTCCTGACAAGCACGGGACACGCGTGTCCAAAATCGGGACACACTGGAGAGACATGTCCGACACGCTCTGTCAGCGTGTCCATGTCGGACACGGGACATGCTGCCCTATATGGACGTGTCCGGTATCACAGTTGAGAACATAAGGACAGCAATCACCTAGGGTTTGAAATTTACATACGAACTGTACAGATCTGCACTGTATGGACTGTTCTTTGACATGCTTATTGTTGGTCAATCCTCTTTTTTCTGTTAACTCTCCTCCAGTCGCTTAACTTGCTCCATTGTTCAATTGCGCGACATAAACTGTCTGAACTCTCTATCTTGACATGTCCTCATACTTGAGCCGAAAACCTAATCTCTTAGTGAGATGTGCAGCTAAGATTAAATCTAAGTTACTAACTGCAAGACTCTTCACTTTTTCCTGAAAGCGAATAACAAAATAGAATTATCTTGAAATACTTCCGACATGTTCACACAAAACCTATGCGGAAGTTCTTCTCCAAACTATATTCTTCAACACTCCCTCGTAGCACGGAAAAAATTTTGCACCAATCCAAGTTTGTCTTAAATGCTTCAAACTTTCCTTTTGCTAAGGGTTTGGTCAGAGGATCAACAACCTACTAATTTGTGGGATACATTGGAGCTTTATCACTCCTTTTTGAATCATGTCTTGAATGAAGTGATATATGATCTCTATGTGCTTAGATTTGTCACGAGACTCTGGATTCTCATAGAATTTGATACAACTCTGACTATCACAGTAAATCACCATAAGATCCAACTCCTAATCAAATAATCATGCAAGCAATTTGCAAAGCTAGATGACCTCACAACTAGCAATGCTAGCTTCCATATACTCTAACTCTATTGAGCTAAGTGCCACAAAATTCTGCTTTCTGCTAAACTAGGATATCATTGTTGATACCAAGGTAAAGTAACACCCTGAGGTGCTTTTCCTATCTGAGTTTGTATATCCTTGCAACTTCACTTCAACATCACCAAGATATCTTAGAGCATACTCGATCATGCCCCTCAAGAATCTAAGCACAAGTTTTGCTGCTACCCAATGCTCCTGCCTCGTCTCCATTATATATATTAAATTTTATATATATATATTAAAAAAATTTAACATAAAGATCCAAACCTTTTAAAAACTAGAAAATATTGATACATCATGATTCATACTACATAGTTCATACTGATACAGCATAGATTCATACAAGATACAAATTACAGTCATACATGATACAAATCATACAATGATATCTCAGCTTTGATATCTATAGAGAACCTCTTGTGGTAGTGTTTAGCTGCATCCATGGCTTCTTTTTTTGCTAGGGTCATTATTTAATTTTCCTTCTTGTTGGGAATATTACCATAGGAATTGGGTCACCCTTTCTTTGGGGTCCTACTCCATTCTACCACGAGTTCCATCTCAGGTAGGAGAATAGACCCTTGCTTGAAAAAGTTCTCTATTTTACTAATGATACATACTTTAGGAGATATACAATATTGGGCTTTAATGGGATGTGAAACTATCACAAAGGGTCCATAAAGGTCCTCACTCAAAGTCCATGCAAACTTTGATTCATAATAGTTAGTTGACTAAAGAATTCGATCGAAGGGAAACATACATTGCTGGATTGATATGCCCAAGAGAACCCAATTATAAGTCGAGATAATTCATCAGGAGATCAATCCCCCTCATTGGGATGGAATTATTTCCATTCTAGAATCCAAAGCCTTGTTGCAAATTCTTTTTGCAATTAGAGTAAAATCCATCGCCATTTCAAGGGAGCCACCATGCGAGTTCATCATTATGATAGAGTAGTTAAATTCTTGCTTTGGGTGGTGACCAAATCTCCATACAGGATCGATTAAACATGATAACCTAGCTCATACATGTATTCTAATGAACACAATTTTCCATGATATAAGCTTGCCACCTGTTGCCCACCTATTTCGACTAGGTGGCAACTCCATGTACATGAAGTGTACATAG
>LPNX010139839.1:194851-207404 GCA_001517045.1 Pseudotsuga menziesii | reverse complement strand
TGTGGTGACAGTGGTCCCCAGCTCTAACTTGCCCCCAAGGACACACACAGCAGGTTGGAGACTTTCCTGTGTCTTAAAGTGTGTATTAGGCGGCAACACCACCACCTGCCCTTGGGATTGAAAGGTGTACTCGTCTTCAAGGCATAAATGATAGCATTAAACTCATTGATTTCTACCCTAACACTTTATTTTCCACATGTGTCCTAAAAGAGGGGACACGTTCAGGTGTGTGCCCGACATGTTGTGCCCAAAACGTGTCCCCTCTTTCAAGACACGTTAAATCACGTGTCACATGCCCGACATGTGGGACACAAACATGGAGGCCTAAAAAGCTGTGTTTTGTTTCATAGGTTGAAGCTTGAAACAACCAAGTTCATTCACATGAGAACTAAGCAGTAGTTACCATATAAAAAAATGTAGAGGCACCAAAATACTAAGCACTCTTAGGAGCAAAAATGGAGATGGAGTTGGAACAATGAATCTCATGGTTTACGAAACTATTGGTGCTTCATACATCTATAGATATGCCATTTGTCTTCACAAACTTATAAAATGGGAAGAAGTAGGTCAAATTTACAAAACATACCATGGTACTAGAGTGATGCATATTTAGTGAAGGGTTGACTTCAAGACAAGCCCAATTTATGTATAACATGCAGCTAGGGGTGTGAGCAAATTTTAAAGGATTGAATTTCATGACACTATTAAAGGCCTCAGAGGCTAAAATAGTTTAAGCTATGAAAGTAATCAATTATGTTGTGTTTCAATGTTCTAAAATTTCATCAATTTTATTTTTTTATATAGATATATACCGCTCCCAACTTGTCGTTTCCTGCAAATTTGGGTGAAGCTTCTAGTCGTACTGGATACTTGTACCCATGTGTGTGTGTGTGTATTACTGTTGCTCCCAACCCATCATTTCCTACAAATTTGAACAAAGCTTCTAGCCATACTAGATACTCATACCCGTGTTCCAAAGACTTGTGCAACATAGATAACAAGCCTTGTGTGAAACATAGTGCTTCCACTTTGGTGCCCACTTTATTCTCATTTTTGCCCACTTTATTCTCATCTGGGCATCTTATCTCTCTTTGGAGATCTTTCAAACTAGCAATAGCAATCTTGCAGATTGATTCAAAACATCATGAAACTCCTCTATTGATTTTGTACCTAGGAAAGTGTTCCCCTAGTAATTTTGTGCCCAAGCCACTAAAAGGGAAAAAGTTGTAAGTTTTTCTCAGTTTCAGCCACCGGTTTAAATGTAAAAAATATCTCAGTTTAAAGCCCAAACCCAAAAATGCATAAGGCTGGAAATAACATAAATTTTCAGATTGAAATAAACATTGTTGTAACTCAATTTTTAATGATAGAAAATGAAATAAATGCACACCATGAAATTTTCAGACACAGTAAATTTTTTGGCAACTTGCCCAGGAAAAACCCACAAGAGGAAAACCTATTAGCAGAGAGTATTTTATTTTTCAGGAAAATTTTTACAGCAAAATTCAGAAATTTTCAGACCAACTTATCTAAACCCGGGAGAGAAAATTTGTCTTGTTTTTCGTGTCAAACAGTAAAAAATCCAACTTAGAAATTTTGCAGAAGACGGCCTCAAAAAACGTGCCACAATACGAACTGTATGTTAGCTGCTGTACGGCCTGCAATAAATGCATCGATTTCTGTGCCTATTGGTGTCTCGATTTTCGAGCCCAAAAAACCTCCTCGATTTCTGTGTTGTGCGGACCCTCCTTGAAAATCGTGTTGTACCTTTCCTCCTCGAATTTTGTGTTGTACAAAATTGTACCATACGGACAGTCAGCCTTAATGTTGCTGCCTCGAAATTCGTGCCAGCCTGCTCCTCGAAAACTGTGCCCTGTTTTGCTGAAGTCTTCCTCGAAATGTGTGCTGCAATTTTTCCTTTCTATCTTAGAAAATGGAAACTTCCTCTCTCAACTCTCTCTTCTCACTTCAATCTGCAAAAGTGAGTGAAATGGCCTTTCCTTGCCTTTATGGTGAGAACCTTAGGGTTCATCTAATCCAACGGTGGAGATTAGATTAGATTGGTGGATAAGATTAAATGCTCACATTTAAATCTCATAAATATTAAATTCACTCACCCACTTAAATTTATCAAAAAGTGACTTTATTCTCTAAAGTCATTAAATGCTCATCCCAAGTCATTTAATGCAAGGGTCACTTTATTTTCCCCTTTTAAGTGACTAAGGCTAAAGTCACCTAGGAGAACACTTTCCTAGGTACAAAAATCAACACTCCCTCTTACCGAAGAAGGTGTTCTGCACCACTCCCAACTTGTCTCTGAAGAAGACAAACTTGCCCCTCCCCAAAGATTTCGTCAGAATATCTGCAACCTGTTCATCAGTGGAAATGTACTGTAAAGTCACTACTCCTCTCTGAATATAATCTCGGATGAAATGATACCTGATCTCAATATGATTTGACCAGTCATGAAAAACTGCATTCTCGGAGAGCTGGATGCAACTCTGATTGTCACAGTAGATCATTGTACGCCTCAGCTCCTGATCAAATAAATTTACCAGCAACTTGCAAAGCCATGACGCCTCGCAACTGACCTGACTGGTTACCATATACTCAGCCTCTGCAAAACTCAAAGCAACAAACTTTTGCTTCCGATTAAACCACGACACTGCTGTCGAGCCCAAACTGAAACAACATCCAGAAGTGCTCTTTCGATCTGCCACACTGCTTGCCCAATCTGAATCTGTGAAGCCAATCAACCTCATCCCATCCGACCTCCGGAAGTCTAGACCATACTCCATTGTCCTTGCAAAGTAACGCAACACATGTTTTGCGGCTACCCAGTGCACTTCTAGGCTCAACCATGAACTGACTGAGAGTGTTCACCGCAAAACACAAATCTGGCCGAGAGTTGACCAGATACATCAAAGAACCAATGAGCTGACGGTATAATGTAGGATCCACCAACTCTCCCTCAGAAGCATGAAGCTTCTTCCAATTGGTGACTATCGGTGTAGACATCGGCCTACTATCCTCCATCTGAAATCTCCTCAGAATATCAACTGCATACTTTCCCTGTCCTGAGAAAATATGTCCAGGCTCCTGCCAAACTTCCAATCCTAGAAAATAGTGCATCAACCCAATGTCGGTCATCTCGTACTTTGAAGCAAGATCTTTCTTGCAAGCTGCAATGGGTCTCTCTCCCCCTGTGATAAATAAGCCATCCACATATAACAAAAGAATGAGCAGATCATCTCCAACCATGATGAAATAGAGATTCGGATCTGCTCCACTCTTCTGAAACCCCATCCGTTGCAAGTAAGAATCAATCCTAGAGTACCAAGCTCTAAGAGCTTGCTTCAGCCCATACAAGGCTTTCTTCAACCTGCAAACATGAGACTCTCTCTCATGAATCTTAAAGCCCTTACGCTGCTCAACATAAATCTCCTCCTGAATGATCCCATTGAGAAATGCGGTCTTCACATCCATTCGATGGATATTCCAACCCATATCCGTTGCAATGGAAATCAATGCCCTGATCGAAGTATACCGAGCAACCGGTGCAAAGGTCTCATCATAATCCACTCCCTCAACCTGTGAAAAAACCTGCACTACAAACCTGGCCTTGTACTTCTCCACACTACCATCCGCAACATGCTTTTGCTTGTAAAGCCACCGAGAAGTCACCATTGACTTTCCCTCATGTCTCGAAACTATCTCCCATACATCGTTCTTCATAATGGAATGGTACTCATCCACCATGGCATCTTGCCAAACATGATGCTGGGAGGCCTCCTCAAAAGTAGAAGGCTCTGAATCACGTAAACTAGCCACTAATGCCATGCCCAATCTATCCGGCATCTGAATAGCCCTCACTGGCTCCCTGAGTGTCCCAAACTCCTGAGCTTCCTTCAAGGTCTCCCGAAGCCACTTAGGCTTCTTCTTCCCTTAAGGTTGCTCCCACACTCGTCTGTCCTCATCTGATGAACTACCAGAGGTAGAAGCCCCAATAACCTGTGAACCAAAAGCTGGTGTACCAACAACTGGTGAGCTCTGTGATCCTGATCTTCTATACAGTGAACTTGTAACCTGAGAACCAAAACCTGTCCCCGAAGACCCTGTTGGTTGAACCACTAAAACTGGTGAACCTGTGCCCATACTGTGTGGTCCGGTAACTTTGAAAACCTGTGAACCTGTCTGCTGCACTGACGGTACCTGTGAAACAACCTGAGGTGCAGGAACCTGCTGCTCTCCCTGCTCCAACTCTCTAGACTTCTTGAAGGCTCACTCCTCCTCAAACTTCACATTCCTCCTCACAACAACTTTCCTCTGAGAAGGACGGTAAATACGAAAGGCCTTCGAAGTCTCATCATAGCCCACAAAGATTCCCTTCTCTGCGGTGGGCTCTAACTTTGTCCTCTTCTCAGAAGGGACATGAGAGTAAGTCAAACTACCAAATATGCGAAAATAGCTGACCTCGGGCTTCTTGCCTGTGAAACACTCCTCAAGTGTCATATTCCCCATGGCACGATGGGGACTCCTATTCTGAAGATATACAGCTGTGCCGCATGCCTCAGCCCAAAGGAAGAAAGGAAGTGACTAGCCATGTAACATAGCTCTGGTTTCTCCAACAATAGACCTGTTCTTCCTCTCTGCCACTCCATTCTGCTCTGGAGTGTATGGAACCGTCAACTGCCTCCTGATACCCTCTTGTCTGCAATATCCATCAAACTCCTTGGAGGTATATTCACCCCCGTTATCCAATCTCAAGACTCAAATCTTCCTCCCTGTTTGGTTCTCCACAAGAGCTTTGAACTCTTGGAACCTCTGCAAGACTTCCTCAGATTTCTTGCTCTTCAGAAAGTAGATCTAGGTCTTCCTGGAATGGTTCATCAATGAATGTCACATAATACTCGTATCCTCTCAAGGACACAGAAGACATAAGTCCGCATAAGTCTGAATGTATCAAGTCAAGAGTACCAGCTGACCTGCTATCACTGCTAGGAAAAGCAGTCTTGGTGTACTTTCCCAAAGCACGCCCCCTGCAAACATCACTATGCTCCGCGCTGAACTCTGGTAAACCTGTAACCATATGTCTCAACAACCTCAAAGCTAGATGATGCAAGCGACCCATCCTCCTATGCCAAAGCTCACAAATCTCACTATCGCTGCTATGTGCCAAGGCATGCTGAGGCTGAAATAAGAGCCTATACAGTTTCCCGCACCTACCTCCAATGTCAAAAGAAGCAGATGGTCCTGCAGCCTTGGGAAACACACTCACATGTCCATCTAGGAAAGACACCCCAAGACCCCGATCCCTAATCATGGAAACTGAAACCAAGTTCTTTTTCGGCCCAAGTACATACAATACATCTCTCAACACCATGGGATTCATGGACTCCGTCTGAAAGGTAATGGTCCCACGCCCAACTCCTCTGATTGCTGAGTCATCTCCCAACACCACCTCCACATCAGTCTTTGTCTATGAAAGCTCAAAGAACATCTCTCGAGCACCTGTCATGTGGCTCGAAGCTCCGGTATCAATATACCAAGTGCTGGAAGTAGATGCATTGTAGGAATGGTCTGTCAACAAGGAGAACTCCCCCTCTCTATCAACATCCGCACTGGTGATAATAGATGCTCTCTCTCTATCAATATGCCCAGTGCACAGAGAAAACTCTCTCTGAAATCTCGCTACAAAATCATCAACCTTCACTGAAGCTGCTATCTGCTGCTACTGCTTCTTCTTCTTCTTGTCCGAACACTACCTAGCATAGTGTCCCATCTTTTGACAAGCAAAGCACTTTACAGTGCTCAAATCCTTCTTCTGCCCATCCTGCTACTTGGCCCCACCCTTCTTGGGACCCTTCTTGTCCTTCTTCTTCCCCTTTGTTGTCAAAGCCACATCCTCCTCATCCACCGTACTAGTAGAAGCACTGCCATCCAGAAGACCCCTCCGAGTCTCCTCCTGAACAAAATCATCACACATTCTGTCCCATGTAGGTAGGTTCTCCCTAGCCACCAAAGCCTGCACAAACACAGCCCAAGGCTTTGGCACCCCGTTCATAACTGTCTGCACAAGCTCTGCATTAGGAACAACCTCCCCAACAACTGTAAGCTCATCTCTCACCTGAGAGATCCTAGTAAGGTAAGACAACATAACCTCTCCTTTGACCATCCTAATACTCTTCAGCTTCTCTCTCAAAACCATCTTCATAATCTTGTTTGAGCTCTGAAATAATCCGGTCAAAGCATCCCACATTTTATGTGCCCTATCTTTACTCAAGATGTGAGGAATAACATGGTCTTTAACTGCATCAAGAATTATCCTCCTGGCCTTAATGTCCTTATTGAAGGCTGCCAGTGCAACTAGATTTGTGGTAGCATTGGGAATGACAATGGGGTGAGCAATAGTATGATTGACTACCTCATCCCATAGCTCATTCTCCTCCAATACAAGCAATATCAGGGCCTTCCATGGGACAAAGTTCCCTGCCCCATCAAGCCTATCCTCCATTCTCTGTCATCCTCCATTCTCAGTCTGGTTGAAGTCATATTTCTCAAAGAACAAGTTTCAACAAAATGATGCTATTGTCAAAAGAACTTTTCTAAATTTTGGAAATTACTTTTCTGTCTGCAAAAATTAATTTTCTACCCCACTCAGCTCTGATACCATGTAAGTTTTTCGCAGTTTCAACCACCGATTTAAATGTCAAAAATATCTCAGTTTAAAGCCCAACCCAGAAATGCATAAGGCTGGAAATAACATAAATTTTCAAACTGAAATAAAAACTGTTGTAACTCAATTTTTAATGACAAAAAATGAAATAAATGCACACCATGAAATTTTCAGACAGTAAATTTTTGGCAACTTGGCCAGGCAAAACCCACAAGGGGAAAACCTGTTAGGAGAGAGTATTTTATTTTTCAGGAAGATTTTTACAGCAAAACTCAGAAATTTTCAGACCAACTTATCTGAACCCGAAAGAGAAAATTTATGTCTTGTTTTCCGTGCCGAACAGTAAAAAATCCAACTCATAAATTTTGCAGAAGGATGCCTCGAAAAACATGCCACAGTACGCACTGTACGACCTACAATAAATGCCTCGGTTTCTGTGTCTGCTGGTGTCTCGATTTTTGTGCCCAAAAAACCTCTATTTATGTGATGTACGAACCCTCCTCGAAAATTGTGTTGTACCTTTCCTCCTCGAACTCTGTGTTGTACAGAACCATACGGTATAGCCTGTATGAACAGTCAGCCTTTAATGATGCTGCCTCAAACTCGTGCCAGCCTGCTCTTCGAAAACTGTGCCATGTTTTGCTGAAGTCTTCCTCGAAATGCATGCTACAATTTTTAGTTTCTATCTCAGAAAATGGAAACTTTCTCTCTCAGCTCTCTCTTCTCACTTCAATCTGCAAATGTGAGTGAAATGGTCTTTCCTTGCCTTTTTGGTGAGAACCCTAGGGTTCATCTAATCCAACGGTGGAGATTAGATTAGATCGGTGGATGACATTAAATGCTCACATTTAAATCTCATAAATATTAAATTCACTCACCCACTTAAATTTATCAAAAAGTGACTTTATTCTCTAAAGTCATATTAAATGCTCATCTCAAGTCATTTAATGCAGGGGTCACTTTATTTTCCCCTTTTAAGTAACTAAGGCTAAAATCACCTAGGGGAACACTTTCCTAGGTACAAAAATCAACAAAAGTGACATGACCCTTGCATTAATTTCATGAGATGTGAAATTAATTTCACTTTAGAGACTTTAAGTGACTTTTTAAATATTTTATGAGGTGTTGAGTGAAATTAATTGATTATGGAGAGAAAAGTGAATTTATCACATCCATAGATTTTCTATCTCAAGATTCAATTAGGGCCCTTGGATCATGAGACCATTCAACTACCCTCATAAGACAAATAAAAAGGCAAGGGAACATTGAAGAGGCATATTAATCATCCAAGAGAACTGGAGAAAGCTCGATTTGAGAAAAGGAGAGGAGATTGGCAAGAGAGAACCTTGGCACGATTTCCAAGGAAAATCAACCAGCAGTTTAAGGGCATCATTTTCTAGGTGGCTTGCACAGATTTCGAGGAGAGCTGCTGCACACATTTCCAGAATTCTGGCACAAAAATCGAGAACCGTACAGCAATTAATGAAGGCTGTACATAAATGAATGAGTATGCTTATTTCTGTAGCAGTGGGCATGCATTCCTAGGCCGTGGAGGGCACAGAAATCGAGATTTAATTGCTGTTTCAGTGGGCACATTTACCAAGGAAGAAGACAGACATTCACACGAATTTTGAGAAAGTTTCAAAGTTCTTTTTTACAGTCCATACAGTGCTGAGAAGGCACAAAATTTGAGGCTGTTTGTGCACAAAAAAACGAGGTTGCTACAGCACTGTTTTCGAGGCAAAGAATTTGTCTTCGCTGGTTGAGATAAGTTGTACCTTCTGAATTTGTGAACTGCTGTACATTTTTCACTTGTGAAGAAGAAATAAAAAGAACTCTCTCTCTCACAGGTTTTTCCCATTGGGGTTTTTCCTGGGGCATTTGCCCAAAAATTCCTGGGTCTGGAATTTTCATGTATGACTGAATTTATTTTCTGCTCATTGAATTTGTAAAATTCTCATAGTGTTTCAAGCTACAAAATTGGTTTATGAGTGAAATTCCATTTGCAACAGTCATGTATTGAATGGGGTTGAGTTAAACTTGAATCAGGATTGGGAAGTTAAACTTTAAACCGGATTGGGAAGTGAAACTTTTACATCCTCGTGCATGCCAACGAAGAGCGGAAGAAAAACCAAGGGATCAAATAATTTGAGAGGATTTTAGCATAGAATGGTCAAGGCAAGAACTTCAAGATCATGATTTGAAGGCAATGGCAAGGACTTGTTCTATAGTTGCAATCTGGAGTGGATAAACATTCTCTCCCATAGACCAAAACATAAAAGTTAGGTACAACCAGTGAGTTCTCCACCTCCAATAGTATTACCAAAACCGAACACACAGAAACCAAAAACACAGAGAGAATTGACAGAGCAAAAATGGTTCTTCTGTATTATCAAAGGAAGAGAACAACCTTCTCTTTATATTATTATAATAATGAAATGACATAAACTCTTACTGCTCCAACCCTAAAATGACTTGTGCGTGCTTTAATAAAATAATTAAACATAAAGTATATAGTCTAGATGACTTTTATTCTAACAAGTTGTTCCAGGAGTCGGAAATAACAGCTGTCAGTCATGCAAAATAGACAATAATTCCATACGGTTGGAAGGAACAATTAGTGGCACCAGCACAATTCCCGAATAATAAGATATTAGGAGGAACTCAAATTGAAACACCATGTGCAATAGAACACTACAGTTTGCAAACCTTCACATGCAAGAAATAATCAGTTCACCCGGAAAAAGTAGGTTGTTTGCATATAGCCTTAAAAAAGTTTGGATAGTAGAAGGTGCACAGAGTAAAATAGCAAAAGCATAAAGGGCCATCATGACCTTGGCAAAGTTTCATGATTGTAGTAAGACTCTTGACAATACTGGTGATTTGAAGACAACATGGATCAGAAGGTCTGCTAAGACACCATTGGAGGTTTTGACCCAAATAATTATCCAAAGGCAGAATATCAATGAACAACCTCCCTGGAAACCCCATAACTGCAACATAATCATTACCTTAACAAAAATGTAATCTCGACTAAAACTACAGGATGTAACTGGAACAAAAATGTATTACCTGCATTTGGGAATCAGGTGAGATAAGATCAGCCCAGATAGGGAACTGTAGATAAAATAAAATAAGATAATTTTATTAATGTCCAACAAATGGCCACTGAAGTAGGTCAATGGGACTGTGTGGTAACATGATGTCAATACAAAGTGGGAACGCTAAGGCAGCTCCTATATAAAGCAAGATGCAAACTTCAATCCTAAATCGAAAGAGAGCTAACTCCAAAGATGGAGAGCAAACCTAGAAGAGAAAAGTACAAAGGGAGCTGATACAAAAGAAAAATTTACAAGGAGAGTGGATCTGAGAACTGCGATACAAAAATGGAGAATATGTCATGGCACATTGGAAGCACTGGAAGCGTCTCTCCTTACATCCAAAGCCAAATGAAGAAATCTCGAGATAGTAATCTGTCTAGAAGAACAACTTTGTTAATTTTGTACCTAGGAAAGTGCTACCCTAGGTGACTTTAGCCTTAGTCACCAAAAAGGGGAAATAAAGTGACCCTTGCATTAAATGACTTAAGTGGAGCATTTTAATTTGACTTTAAAGTGTAAAGTCACTTTTTGATAAATTTAAGTGGGTGAGTGAAATTAATATTTGGAGAATTAAATATGAGCAATTAATCTAATCTAATCTCCACCGTTAGATTAGATGAACCCTAGGGTTCACTCAAAAAGGCAAGGGAAAGGCAAAATGTCTCATTCTGGAGAGAAGAGAAAAGGAGAGAGAGCTGAAGGAGAGGCACGGTTTCCGAGGCACCTAGCAGAAGAGATTTCCAGTGGGCACAAATTTAGAGGAGGTTATCAACAAGGACAGGGCACGAATATCGAGGAGCAGGCTGGCACAGATTTCGAGGCAGCAGCATTAAAGGCTGCATGTCTGTACAGGCTGTAATGTACAGTTCCATACAGCACAGAAATCGAGGCAGTGAGACAGCACGGATTTCGAGAAAGATCCATTGTTGCCCACCTATTTCGACTAGGTGGCAACTCGATGTACATGAAGATGTACATAATTGTACAAGTTGTACCTTGGAAAAATCTGAGGATTTTTCACTTCTGCAGGGCTATTGCCCCTTTGTAAAACGAAATGTCCGCTCCCCTGCGTGGGAAAATTAATGTAATTTTATGTGCTAGTGTGGGTCATATGATACGGACGCCACACCATGGAACTGATCGTTAGGGAAGTCCCCTCATCGAGTGTTTTTCCCTTTCCAATTGATCTTGTTGTGTAAACGAGTTTAATCGGTTTGGTTTTCACTCAAAATCCTCCAAAGTGGTGACGGGCGTTCTACCAGTCAAGTCCATGAGGTGGCTAAGGCTTCGAAGTGTGATTCATGACCATGCTAGACATTTGTATAGAGTCTTGCGGAGTTTCGTTGTGTTGTTGTATTTCTATTTAATTTTTCTGGTTAATTAATTTCACCCCTTGGTGATTAATTAACTCAGTTTTTGATGTAATAATGTAATCGCTCAAGCATTGGCATTTTGTAATAGGGGCGATGAATGTAAAGTAAATTGCTATGAAACCCCCTAAGCCACTGCTTCGAGTCCCATGTCATTCTGACAGGTGGTTGAGGAGATAGACCATTTTTGTCTAAGCAAGGTCTATTTCTCTTAGGGAATTAATTAATTTCCCTAAGTCAAAATTCACATTTATTTGATTTTGAAGTAAAAAATCAAATAATGCCATGGCAATTTTGTTTGGGGGTTCCTAAGCCTAGGAAAATTTATTCCAAAGTTTTCCACCCCCCCATGGCCAAGATATGATTTTTTCAATTTATTTTTAATTTTTCCTAAGTCAAAATTGGAAAATTTAAAAATTTAAATTGAAAATTTTAAATCTAGGGTGAAATTTATTTTAGCCTAAGTCTAAGGTTAAAAAATATATTTTGATGCAAAAGGCTAAAGTCTAAGCCTAGAGTTATGTGAGTGGCTAAACCACCACTAAAGGAACCAAGTCATGTTTAAACCCTCACCATATTTAATGTGACGTCAATGTATAAAGGGTGCCACATATGATAGTGGGGCGGCCAAATTTGGAGGCGCTACCATCTAATGTAAAGGGAGGCGTTACCATATTATAATGGAGGCGCTATCAATTTGGAGGTGGGCGCTACAATGGAGATGGGCGCTAGCACATTAGAGGGGCGCCAATCAATATAATGAGGGCGCATGCTAAAGTAGTGGGGCGCTAGCAATGGAGGAAGGCGCTAATGTAGAGGGGCGTCACTATCTTTTGGAGGAGCGCCACCATTTTGGAAGAGCCGCCACTAAAATAGAGGTGGACACTAGTTTTGGAGAGCGCTACCACTAAAATAGAAGGGCACTAATATATTTGGAGAGCGCTAGCTATTTTTGGAGGCGCTAGTTTTAGAGGGCGCCACCAAGTCTAGAGGAGGGCGCTAGCTCTTGGGCCCACGTTTTACATGCATTTTGGAGAGCGTTAAATTTGGAGATTTTCCACCATTTTAGAGGGGCGCCTAGCCTAGTTGGGCCCATGATTTTTACCAAAAAACTAAAAGCTCATCTAAGGGTGGATCTTAAGTCAAAGACCTAGATCTAAGGGTGCAAATTGTTAAGACATGTATCAAGCTTTTGGGCCGTTGATTAAAAATTAATCTAAGGGTGTGGATTGATTGAGAAGAATGGAAAGTCAAATACCTAGATCTAGTGGTGGAGATTAAACCCTAGATCTAGATCTAATCTCAGCCATTGATCTTCAAGGGGTTGGGATTTGCCTCAACTATATAATGAGGGTCTCACTCCCTCATTAATCATGATCTCTCATGCTATTGTTATGCTGCCGGAA
>LPNX010139839.1:170278-190423 GCA_001517045.1 Pseudotsuga menziesii | reverse complement strand
ATCTTCAGGCCTTCAGTTCCAGATAATGTAGATAATTGGCAGGTTTTTGATGATGATAAACAAGTGATTAAGTTTTTGAGTAATGTAGGAGAATTTTCTAATTTTCACATTAGTGAAGAGGAAGAAGGTTGTTATTATGCAGAAGAAAGTCAAAAGCTTAATCCAGCCCCTAGGAAGGTTGTGTCTTTAGAAAGGGCATTTGATAGAGAAGATGGCCATAAACCTAAAGAAGAATCAGGTACAAAGCCAAGTGATTACTTAGAGGTAAATATAGGAACTAATGAGGAACCTAGAATGGTTAAAATTGGCAAAAAAGACACCTAGAGAAGAAAGAGAACAGATTATTAACTTGCTAAGGGAATATAGAGATGTTTTGGCCTTCACATATGATGAACTTAAAGTCTATAAGGAAGATGTAATTCAGCATACTATTCTACTAAAAGAAGAAGCCAAACCATTTAGACAGAAACTTAGGCAAAGAAATCCTAAGCTGGCTCCCTTAGTACAACAAGAACTTCAAAAAATGTTGAAAGCTGGAATAATAGCCCACACTAGACATTCTTCTTGGTGCTCCAATTTGGTGGTGGTTAGAAAGAAAAATGGTCAAATCAGGTTGTGTGTGGACTTCAGAAATCTAAATATTGTGTGCAAAAAAGATAATTATCCCCTCCCTAAAATGGAAACTTTATTGCAAAGAGTAACAGGATCTGGTATGATTTCAATGCTTGATGGTTTTTCTGGTTATAACCAAGTCAGAGTTAAAGAAGAAGATAGGCATAAAACAACATTTACTACTCCATGGGGAACATTTGAATATATCAGGATGCCTTTTGGTTTATCTAATGCTGGAGCTACATTTCAAAGAGCTATGGATTATGCTTTCAGAGGTTTAATTGGAAAAATTATTGAAATTTACCAGGATGATCTAATAGTTTTTTCTAAGGACGGGAAAACTCACATAGGACATTTAAAACAGGTTTTTGAAAGATGCAGAGAATTTGGGATCTCGTTAAATCCAGCTAAGTCAGTTTTTGGGGTTACTGAAGGGAAATTACTGGGTCACATAATTTGTAAAGAAGGTGTCAAAATAGATCCAGAAAGAGTTGCAGCCATCGCTAAACTCCCCTTGCCTAGTACAAAGAAAGGCCTCCAATCTTTCTTTGGTACAATTAATTTCCTTAGGAGATTTATTCCTAATCTAGCAGAAGTAACTAAGCCTTTGAATAAGTTACTTAGAAATGATGTCAAGTTTCAATGGGATGAAACAGGAAAAAGAGCCTTCCAGCAAATAAAAGATGCCTGTGGTCAAGCTCCCGTATTGATCAGGCCAAATTACACTAAAGAATTCTATCTTTTCTCCTTTGCATCTAAAGACACCATTGCTGGTGTTTTATTACAGAAAAATGACCAAAGTCAAGAACAACCCATAGCATACATGAGCAAAATCTTAAGAGATTCAGAATTAAAATACCATATAATAGAAAAACAAGCTTATGCCTTGGTAAAATCTCTTAAGCATTTCAAGATTTTCATAGGGTATGCCAAAGTAATTGGGTATGTTCCTAATACAGCAATTAAAGATGTGTTAACTCAAGAAGAAGGCCTAGGTCCAAGAAGTAGATGGGTTGCTAAAATTCAGGAATATGATTTAGAAATCAGACCCACTAAATTAATCAAAGGACAAGGATTAGCTAAGATGTTAACAGAAAGTAATGAGAAGGCTTTAGGTTTGGTTGATCAGAATATGGTTTGCGAGATTGATAATCCAGAGTCATCCCCAGATTTGTCAAAACTTGAGCGAGTTGAATGGTATTCTGATATCATCTTTTACCTTAAGAACTTAACTTGCCCAAGTCATCTTGTTGGTCATAAGAGAAGAGCCTTAAGGCTCAAAACATTCAAGTATATCTTAATTAAAGATGGTTTAGGATGGAGGAATCCAGACGGGGTTATCCTTAGATGTGTGGATGAGAATGAGTCTAGAAAACTAAAGGATGACTTTCACAATGGTTTTTGTGGTGGTCACTTTGTTGCTAGAACCACCACCCATAAGATTCTTAGAGCTGGATATTATTGGCCCACCATATTTTCAGATGTGCATCAATTTGTCAGAAAATGTGAACCTTGTCAATTGTTCACTGGAAAACAGAAGTTAGCTGCCCTTCCCCTTCAGCCAATTGTTGTAGAAGCACCTTTTCAGCAGTGGGGTTTAGACTTCATAGGGAAGTTTAAGGATAATTCAAGTAATGGTTTTTCATGGATTATAACGGCTACAGATTACTTCACTAAATGGGTTGAAGCCATTCCCACTAAATCTGCAAATGAAAAGGTAGTCATGGATTTTCTTGAAGATAGGATAATAACAAGATTTGGAGTGCCTTCAAAGATAGTAACAGATAATGCTAAGGCCTTTTGTTCAGCAGAAATGTCTACATTTTGTTTGAAGTATGGCATAGTTTTATCTCATGCATCAGATTATTATCCTCAAGGAAATGGTCAAGCAGAATCTAGTAACAAAAACTTAATGACCATAGTCAAGAAAATCGTAGGGGAAAACAAAAGGTCTTGGGACAGTAAAATAAAACATGCTTTATGGGCTGATAGAATAACAAAGAAAGCATCTATAGGCAAGAGTCCTTTTGAGTTGGTATATGGTGTAGAAGCCCAGCTACCAGTTCACCTTACCCTGCCAGTGTATCAGTTGCTCCGAGAGTTTGACATAGAAGAGTCTGCACTCCAAAACAAAATAAATCAATTAGTTGAATTGGATGAAATAAGGAGAAATGCTTATGATCATAACTTCAAAAGTCAAGCAAAGACAAAGAAAGCCTTTGACAAGACAACTAGACAGAGAGACTTCAAAGTAGGGGATACAGTTGTCCTATGGGACAAAGGCAGAGAAAAGCCAGGGAAGCATGGGAAATTTGACAGCCTGTGGTTAGGCCCTTATGTGATCAGATCAGTTGCAGGTCTAAATTCTTTCAACCTGAGTCACTTGGATGGTGAGCCATTGAACATTCCAAGGAATGGTCAACAGCTCAAGTTTTATTACACATAGAGTCAACATGGTGTCCAAAGGGACACCCTTGTAACGTATTCCTAACCCTTTTCCCTTGTATTTTGAAAGTTTTGTATTATTTCATTTGTTTATTGTTTATGCATATATGTATAGCAATTTCATTTATTTATATTGTTTATTGTTTATTTATTGCTTTTACTAGAGGCCTTATGTTGGTTATTGGTGAGAAATTTGTGGTTGCAGGATTCTGGAGTTCTCATGTGCTCTCCGATGATCGAACACATGTCCCCTAGTTGGAGCCAGTCATCCATTAATCTAATCTAATCTCCACCGTTAGATTAGATGAACCCTAGGGTTCACTCAAAAAGGCAAGGGAAAGGCAAAATGTCTCATTCTGGAGAGAAGAGAAAAGGAGAGAGAGCTGAAGGAGAGGCACGATTTTCGAGGCACCTAGCAGAAGAGATTTCCAGTGGGCACAAATTTAGAGGAGGTTATCAGCAAGGACAAGGCACGAATATTGAGGAGCAGGCTGGCACAGATTTCGAGGCAGCAGCATTAAAGGCTGCATGTCTGTACAGGCCGTACTGTACGGTTTCGTACAGCACAGAAATCGAGGCAGTGAGACAGCACGGATTTCGAGAAAGATCCATACAGCACAAAAATCGAGAAGTGATTTTTGGGCACAGAAATTGAGGCAACCAGCAGGCACAGATTACGAGGCATTAATTGCTGGTCGTACAGTGGCATGGTTTTCGAGGCGGTTCAGCAAAAGGAAAAAAAATCAGAGTTTGATTTTTTGCTGTTGGGCACGAGAATCGAGACAGAAATATTCTTCCGGGTTGAGATAAGTTTGGTCTGATATTTTCTGTGTATTGCTGTAAAAGAAAATTTTCTTGAAAAATAATAAATCTCTCTCTCTCTCTCTAACTGGTTTTCCCCTTGTGGGTTTTTCCAGGGCCATTGGCCAAAAAATTTAGAGTACTATGTGTTGAATGGCGTGCATTTTATTTACTTTCTATCCGTAAAAGATTGAAGTTACAGCAGCGTTTTAAGTCTGAAAATTTTATGTTTATTTCCAGCATTTAAATTTATGGGTTTGCAAATAAACTGAGACAAATTTTTACTTATAACCGGAGGCTGAAAACTTGTGAAAAACGTACAAACTTGACGGACTGGAAGATCTATAATGGGTAGTGTGTCGCCGCCGGGGATGGGAAGCCTGCCATACGAGACTATATGTTATTGCACATATATATAGCTAATCAGGTATTGAGGAAGAATTATGTTCTTCTACAGTTCAGTTATTTTCTCAAGCACTCTTCTCTGTGAGTTAAGTAGGGAGAAAGGACCAATTTCATTCCACATAATATATACTTAGAGACATACAATATATTTATAGTAGGTAGAAATGCAGTCTAGCACTTTATTGAATAGAATTTAGCTTAAAATAGTAAACATCAAAAAAACCTTGCACGGTAGTAGATCCATCTTTCATGCATTTCTATAGGAGCTCCATATAGAGGTTCCTTACTGTTTTCACTTGGAGAAAAGCAGATGTGGACATGAAAGGATGAAATGAAGTCAGAAACTACTCAAGAATAACTCTAAATCATAAATTTTGAAACACAGGTTTCAAAGCTTAATACTGAATACACTTGAATGCTAACAAATTTCTTGATTCCCTCGTCTTTAATAGATTTTTTCTATATTGTCCTTTATGATGTCAATATTTTATCATAATTATTTTCAGAGAAACTTCACAGAAAAAAACTCAATTTCCATAGTTAGATTCCCTCGTCTTTAATAGATTTTTTCTATATTGTCCTTTATGATGTCAATATTTTATCATAATTATTTTCAGAGAAACTTCACAGAAAAAAAACTCAATTTCCATAGTTATTTGTAGCAATATTACCTTTAACCCCCTTAGGTACCTATGTCTATGCATTCTCAATTGCATAATGTACTTGTATAGATTTTCTGCATAATTACAAATACAATCTCATCATGCAATGCATGTATCTAGAGCAATTCTCAATCAATGTACTGAGATTCCCTAGCCCCCAACCTACCTTTATTGTCCGCTAATTTTCGTCTTCCTCTTCTATCAGTTCTGTGTTACACTTCCCAAGGAAATTGCCTGTTAAAACTTGAAAGATCGTTCCTTATAATAACTCCACTAAGTCTGACCAGGACATGGGTAATAAGCGAGAGGACTGCGGCTGCAAAAAGCAAGCTTCACTGTAGACAAATACAGTGTCCCTATAACTGTTGAAATATTAACAAGGAAAGATGCAACTGAGTAATTTTGGATGAAAGTGAAATTAGGGTTTTTGGAACCCTAATTAGGGTTTGGTGCCCTAATTTCTCAGTGACTTATAAAAGGAAGTCAGAGGATATATATTATTGAGCTTTTTGGCGGAGAGGGGGAGAGTTCATCTTCACAGGATTGTGGATCAATGCTACAAGAACCAAGGGAAGGGCGCAGATTGCTGAAACGGCTAGGGGCGCATTCCTGAGGAAGCAGAGAGGACAAATCTTCAAAGATTGAAGAGTTCTTTCTTTCGTGCAGCACGAGAGGTGTTTCATTGAGATTCTTCAGAGACTGACAAGAGCAGCAACAGGAGCAGAGTAGCAATAGCGTGAGCATCTATGAGGGTGACGTGAGCAGTTGTACGTCACACATGTGGGTGATGTGAGGCTTCTGTTGGCACGTGTGGGAGGCTAAGAGCCCAAAGAGCTGAGGGTTCCTCATCAAACACTGAGGAGAGGACATCAAGGTTCAGTCGGAGTCAGACTGAGGGTAGAACAACTAAGACGTGTTTCTGAGGAAGAGAAACACAACTGTACTATTGGGGGTCGTTTTCAGTGATTGAGGACGCAATTGTTCTTCCGGAGCAAAGCAGAGTTGTTGGGGAAGCATCCTTCTAAGGTTGGACGGAGAGTACAGCATTCAGTGGCTGGCAGATTTTGAGTTGAGATTTCCTGTTGTGGGTGTACTGTAGGGGAGCACTTTCCAAGAGCAGCGGTTGCAACTGCTGCAGATGTAGGGATTTGGCCCTTCAGGTTCATCTATTGTTTATCTAACTCATCATGTACTTCTTATTCCATATTATATTTGCTCTGGGATCGAGAGAGAAGAAAGCCCCTCGGTAGCTAGTTTTCTCAAGTTGGGTTTCCAGGATAAATTCTGAGTCATTTGTGTGATTGATGGTATATGAGTTGTACGAATGTTCATGTGTTGCAAATTCTAATTTAGATAGAAGTGTATATCATCTAGGATTAGTGAATATTTTAGCCGTGTTGAATATTTGAACTTCTCAGCGCGAGTGGAGACCTCTAAGAAAATTTACATTGTATCAAAGCCTCGTTAGAGGTCAGAGGACGGCAATCACACTCAGATCTGTGTGAGGATTCAGTGGTGGAGTCAGATCTGTGGAGGGTAACTAGATCTACCATATCTAAAGAATAGGGTTCAAATCTGTGACTATAGAAGTCAGATCCATCAGATCTGAGGTGTTGGAGTATAGATTTAGCTGGTATCAGCAGGAGAGAGACCAGATCTACCTAGATCTGAAGCACAAGAGTCAGATCTGAGTTGGTAGAGGTTAAATCTTTCAAATCTGATAGTGGGTGAAGGGATCCGAGATAGATCTCTCAAATCCTGGCGTGTAAGGACCAGATATGTGGTTTTGTTGTTCTTAGTGAAAAAGGGATTCTGGTAAAGCATCATGGCTATAGAGATGAGAACAGAAGACAAGGAGTGTCTTGTCATTACTTGCCATTCATGCATTTCTGCAAATGTGGATGAGAACTCTACAGAAAAGATTGACAGAGAATTGTCCTTGATCTCCAGTCAAACATCAAGTACATCTACTACCGTTATTTGGTATATTGACAGCATGGCCTCTAGTCACATGACTAGTATTAAACAATACTTCATAGATCTTACTGAGACAGGGTTAGATCTAGAAATGGTGTTGGGAAACAACACTTCTGTCAAGGTTGTTGGTCGAGGAACTGTTTCGTTTCAAAGGGATTTGAAACGAGAATAACTCGTTTACTAAGAAAACTTCCAATGCAGATAAAATAAATAAAAATGTATTTGATAAAATATGAGATGATATTACAATGAGAATGATATTTGTATAAATACCCCTGCAAGGGTTTTCTTGGTGATGAGACGCCACCTTTCATAAGGTGCCTCTTCATTTACCTTTTCATTTAATTTATTTATTATATTATTGCTTATTTATTATTTAATTTGTTCATTACATTGCCTTCCCCTTAAGGGAAGCTTTGTCCTCAAAGCTTTATTGAAAACAAGGCTTACGTCTGGTTTCTTGCTTGTAATGTCATCTTTTGATCCATTATTTTAGTACTCACGACACTTGACGAAATGAACCAATAAGAGTTACGAATTCCAAAGAAAAAATGTCGCATCGTCAATGATGTGGTCCATCCAAGATCTAATTTCATTGGAGGTGATTGTTGCTCGTCTTATTGGATAAATCTTCCCATTTCCTGCTTAGGTTGTAGATTTTGTGTTCTTTTGCTTCTGAATTTATAACCCCTTTGTTGATGTTCATTTTGACCCTGTCGTTGGTCAAAATGCTTTTTGTAGTTTGGGTGTTGGTAAGGAGTTCTTGTTGCTTGTTTTTCTGCCATATTGACTTCGTTTTGGACTGTGATGGGAACTGAATTTCTATTCACTTCTTCCTCAACTGGAATTAGTTTTCTGTAAGTTTCGATGATTCCTTCTGGATTTGAACTAATTTGTTCTCTAATAGATTATTATTATTTTGAATCTTCTCGAACCTGTCACCTTGCGACATTTTTCCCTCTTTTAACTTCTTGATTTGTTCCTCTAGTTCTTGATTAAGATTTCTTAGGTGCTAGTTTTCTTCCTCCTTTTCTAATATTCTTCCTTCGAGGTCTTCATTGGAAAGTTCTGTCTTCCAACTATGTTTCAGCTTCTTGATTTTCATAAGTAATGTCTTGTTATGAATTCTTAGTCGAAATAGTTCTTCGGTATTGCTTGCTAAATTGTCATTGATTTTCTTAACTTCCATCTTGTGCGTTTTCTTAATGTCGTCATACTTCCGTTGGAGTTTTTCTTGTTGTTGCTGATGTTGACATATCTTTGAATCTTGATCTTCTAGCTTCTTCTAGTCTTGCGCCAATTCACTATCTTTGTCCTTGATGAGCTTGTTTAGGTGCCTTATGTCTTCTTCGAAATCGTTATGCTTCTATACAGTGACTTTTCGTCATTCTTTAACTTTTTGGTCCGGTCTTCTAAGTTTTGATTGTGACTTTTCAAATGTGATATTTGCTCATCCTTATCTAATAACATTTTTCTAAAACCTTCATTATTTTTTTCCAATATTTGATTTTGGATTTCTAAGGTATGATTCCTTTGCTCTTGAACTATTTTAACCAATTCATGCTTATCAATCTCGCATTGTAGATAGTTATTGGTCACTTTGTAATGTTCTAACTAAGCCAATACTTCTTGTATTGTGATTGTAATTCAAATTTTGTAAGCGACATAATTCGATGTTTGGATGCCAACTTGGTCTTCCTTGACTTAAATGGTCTTCCTTTTACTTTGGCGTCTTCATTAATAAATGGTCTTTGGCTTCCTTTGACGATAAATGGCCCTTTTTTTTTAAATAATAATTGTAATAATTTATACAATTATTAATTGTTATAACAATTATTACTATTAAAAATAATAGTAATTTTTTTGAAAAAATATATATATATATTATAATTATTATTATTATTTAATAATATTATTATTATATTTTACTTTATCTTTTTTTTTAAATTGTTTAAATGTGGGGTTTTAAACCCTAAGTCGTGGGGATAATGCAGGTTGAGAGAGACACAGAGATGGGCACTTACAGCCAGAGGGAAGCAATGGGAGTGGGAAATTTTGCAGTGGATATGGTGTAGCTGGAGAGAAGGCCGAAGGGGAGGCATGGATACGCGAGTATTAGTGTGAAGGAGTGAAGGGGCAAAGGTTTAGAGGAGGAGTTGAGGGGAAGGTGCAAACATGAGCGACGAGAATGGAGATGAGGAGATTTACGGTGGAGTGTGTGCGCGCAGGTCAACGTGGGGGAAGGTGGGAAGAGAGGCAAGCGGAGATGGTCGAATATGGAAAAAGAAATAGGCGGAACAGCGCAGGCGGTAGGAAGAGATGGAGGAGAGGCATCGACTGAAGAACAGGGCAGCGTGAGGATGCAGAATGCGGGTTCCGAGGAGTATGGTCGTAAGGACGTAGGGGGCGCGCAAGGGGGGCAAGACGCCGACGAGAAGACGGAATACGGAAGGAAGCAGGCAGAAGGAAAATGTTGGGGGAAGGGAATGGAGTGTTGAAGGATGTATGGGACAAGAGGGCAGGCAGGCAGTGCAAGAGTGGTGGACGCGGAAGTTGGTGGAAGGCTATTGCGAGGAGGTCGCAATGGAGAATGGTGGATGAGTGGGAGGGCGCACCGAGAGGAAGAGTAGGGTGGGGAAAAGCGTGGGGAAATGAGCGTGGGTGGAGTGTTGGATGGAGGTCGTAGGTGGATGGTATCATAACCAAGGAGGGAGGTGTGTAGGCGCAGGTGGAATGGCAGCATTGCAAAGTGAAACTGTGAGGGTTTATCGTCAAGGACCTTTGAACTTAAAGAATCTCTGAAAATTACAAGAAAAAATCTGAAACTTTGGCTAAAAGTCGGAATGAGCACAAGCCTAAGGAAGGGCTGGCTCTGATACCACTAAAACGAGAATAACTCGTTTACTATGAAAACTTCAAGTGCAAATAAAATAAATAATCCATGTATGGATATAATAAAAATGTATTTGATAAAAGATGAGATGGTATTACAATGAGAATGATATTTGTATAAATACCCACGCAAGGGTTGTCTTGGTGATGAGATGCCATCTTTCATAAGGTTCCTCTTCATTTACCTTTTCATTTAATTTCTTTAGTTAATTTATTTCATAATATTATTTATTATTGCTTATTTATTATTTAATTTGTTCATTACAGGATTTTGGAGAATCCATGAAGTTAAGGGATGTCTTGTACGTTCCTAGATTGAAGAAAAACTTGGTGTCAGTTTCTACTATAGAGGATAGGGGATTTTGGGTGATGTTTCAAGATGGACATGTGCTCATACATCCAAAGGGATCCAGCATAACTTCAGCAGTGAAGATTGGTGCTTGTAGTGGGAAACTATACAAGCTCAGTTTTCAGCTTCATCATGCTCTAACTCATGACAGCAACAATGATTGTTTTGACTTATGTGAGTTGTGGCACAGAAGGATGGCCCGCCTACGTCATCCAACATTGAGGATTTTGAGGGAGACAGTGATAGGTGTGCCAGAGTTCAAAACAGAGCACAGTGAAGTGTGCAAACGATGTGCTCTTGGCAAGTATGTCAAGACTTTTTTTTCCGTGTAGTGACTGCAGGTCAGCAGGAGTACTTGATCTAATACATTCAGATCTTTGCCACCTAATGTCAACTACTTCTTTGAAAGGTTATGAGTACTATGTAACCTTCATTGATGATTTCTCCAGGAAGACCTGGATCTATTTTTTGAAGAACAAGGAATCAAAAGAAGTCTTGCAGAAGTTCAAAGAGTTCAAAGCTTTGGTAGAAAACCAGACAGGGAGGAGAATCAAAGTTTTGCGGTCAGACAATGGGAGTGAGTATACATCTAAGGAGTTTGATGCTTTCTGTACTCAAGAGGGAGTCAAGAGAGTTGACTGTATACCTTACACACCTTAGTAGAATGGGGTGGTAGAGAGAAAGAACAAGGCAATTGTTGGTGCAGCGAGGTCTATGCTACATGATCATGACTTGCCTTTCTTTCTCTGGGCTGAGGCATGCAACACAACTGTGTATATTCAAAACAGGAGTCCCCATAGGGTTTTGGGAAGCAATACTCCTAAAGAGGCTTACTCATTGAAGAAGCCTGAGGTAGGCCATTTCAGGATATTTGGGTGTCTTACTTACTCTCATGTTCCTTCTAAAAAAAGGACAAAGTTGGAGTCCATGGCAAAGAAGGGTATCTTTGTTGGGTATGATGAGATTTCTAAAGCCTACCGCATATATATTCCGGCAAAGAAACAGACAGTTGTGAGGTGGGATGTGAAATTTGAGGAGGACGAGGTTTGCAGGAAATCTCGTGAGTTGGAGAAGGGGGAGAAGTAGGTTTCCACTCCTCAGGTTGATACTGGCCAGAGCACAGCTACTCAGAGTTCAAGATTACGAGTGTCAGGGGTGACATGTTCACATGTGACGGGTGCTTTAGGTATAGGTATAGGCTCACCGACTAAACCACAGGGTGGTGGTCCTATAGGTTCAAGTTCTCAGGTTACAGGTTCACGAGCGACTGGGTCTCAAACCACCGGAGCTACTACTTCTGGAACTCGGTCTCAATCAGTGGATTGGGACAAGGATGAATTCTTCTCCCCTTAGGAGGTTACTTCAAGAAAGAAGAAGCCCAAGTGGCTTCAAGAAACCCTGAAGGAAGCTCTGACAATGGGAACTCCTAAGAGGGTTGCCAAAGAGATTCTATAGCTATTTAGATATGGTGAGCAGTATCAGTGAGTCCAAGCCATTTTCTTATGTGCAGGAAACATGCAAGCAGGTTTGGAGAGATGCCATGGTGGAAGAGTATGCTTCCATCATGAAGAATGATGTCTGGGAAGTTGTGCCAAGGCTTGAAGGGAAGTCTGTAGTAACTTCCAAGTGGATCTATAAGATTAAATATGCTGCAAAGGGCAGCATTGAGAAGTACAAAGCTAGGTTTGTGGCGAGAGGGTTCCCTCAAGTTGAGGGGATTGATTATGATGATACTTTTGTGCCTGTTGCTAGATACACTTCAATCAGAGTTATTATCTCAATTGCTACAGAAATGGGTTGAAAGATCCATCAAATGGATGTGAATACAACATTTCTTTATGGTGTTAAAGAAGAGGAAGTTTACATTGAGCAGTTGATGGGTTTTGAAGTAATTGAGAGAGAATCTCATGTGTGTAGGTTGAAGAAAGCCTTGTATGGTCTAAAGCAAGCTCCAAGAGCATGGTATTCAAGAACAGATGCCTACTTGCAGCAAATGGGATTCCAAAAGAGCAAGGTAGATCCCAACCTCTACTTCATTATAGTCAAAGGGGATACTCTCATTCTAGTCTTGTATGTTGATGACTTGTTTATTACAGGAGCAGAGAAACTCATAGCCAGCTGCAAGAAAGATCTTGCTTCAGAGTTTGAGATGAAAGACTCCAGATTGATGCACTATTTTTTGGGCATGGAGGTTTGGCAAGAGGATGGGCATATTTTTCTAGGATAGGACAAATATGTTATTGACATCTTAAAAAGGTTTCAGATGGAGGATTTTAGACCTATGACCACACCTATGACTACCAAATGGAAGAATTTAGTGACTTCTGAGGGAGAGTTGGTTGATCCTACCAAGTATCGTCAGCTGATAGGATCTTTAATGTATTTCGTCAACACTAGACCAAAATTGAGCTATGTAGTCAACACCTTGAGTCAGTATATGGTGGAGCCCGGGAGAGCGCACTGGGTGGCTGCAAAGCATGTGCTCAGGTACCTTAAAGGTACTGTAGACTATGGATTGAACCATGAGAGGAGGGATGGAATGGAGTTGATTGGCTATACAGAGTCTGACTGGGGAAGAAGTGCAATGGACAGGAAAAGTACTTCAGGGTGTTGTTTCAACTTGGGTTCAGCAGTTGTGTCGTGGTTTAGCAAGAAACAAAAGTCGATGGCACTGAGCACTACTGAGGCAGAATACATGGCAGGCAGTGTAGCTAGCTATGAGGCTATTTGGCTTCACAAGATGTTGGTCAGTTTATTTGATTCTCAGTTGGAGCCCACTATGATCTACTGTGATAATCAGAGTTGCATGAAACTCACGAAGAATTCAGTATTTCATGATAGGTCCAATCATATTGAGATTAGATATCATTTCATCTGTGATCATGTTCAAAAGGGAGCAGTAAAGCTTCAATATTTGTCTACTGACAAACAGGTTGCATACATTCTTATAAAGTCACTGATAAAAAGTAAGTTTGTTCAGAGACAAAATGGGAGTTGTTCATAACACTTTCCTTGTTAAGAGGGAGTGTTGAAATATTGACGAGGAAAGATGCAAATGAGTAATCTTGCATGAAAGTGAAATTAGGGTTTTGAACCATAATTAGGGTTTGGTGCCATAATTTCTCAGTGACTTATAAAAAGAAGTCAGAGGGTATGTATTATTAAGATTTTTAGCAAAGAGATAGAGAGTTCATCTTCACAGAATTGTGGATCGGTGCTGCACAAACCAAGGGCGCATACTGCTGAAACAACTGGGGCCCACATTCCTGAGGGAGCAAGGAGGACAAATATTCAAAGATTGAAGAGATCCTTCTTTCGTACAGTGACAAAGGTGTTTCACTGAGATTCTTCAGACACTGAAGAGAGCAACAACAGTAGTAGCGTGACCATCTGAGAGGGTGACGTGAGTAGTTGTACGTCACACGTGTGGGTGATGTGAGGCTTATGTTGGCACGTGTGGGACGTTGAGAGAGCCCAAAGAGCTGAGGGTTCCTCATCAGAGACTAAGGAACCCTCAAGGTTCAGTCGGAGTCAAACTAAGGGGAGAACAGTTGGGACATGTTTCTGAGGAAGAGAAACGCAATTGTACAGTTGGGAGTCGCAATTGTTCTTCCAGAGCAGAGCAACGTAGAGAAAAAGTGTTGAGGAAGCATCCTTCTAAGGTTAGATTGAGAATACAACATTCAGTGACTAGTAGAGTTTGAGGCTTATGTTGGGACGTGTGGGTGATGTGAGGCTTATGTTGGCACATGTGGGAGGCTGAGAGAGCCCAAAGAGCTGAGGGTTCCTCATCGGAGACTAAGGAACCCTCAGGGTTCAGTCGAAGTCAAACTAAGGGGAGAACAGTTGGGACATGTTTCTGAGGAAAAAAAACGCAGTTGTACTGTTGGGAGTCACAATTTGTTCTTCCAGAGCAGAGCAGCGCAGAGAAAAAGTGTTAGGGAAGCATCCTTCTAAGGTTGGATTGAGAATACAACATTCAGTGACTAGTAGAGTTTGAGTTGAGATTTCCTGTTGTGGGTGTACTGCTGGGGGCACACTTTCCAAGAGCAGCAGTTGCAACTACTGCAGATCTAGGGCTTTGGCCCTTCAGGTTCATCTGTCATTTATCTAACTCATTATGTACTAATTATTCTATATTATATTTGCTCTGGGATCGAGAGAGAAGAAATCCCCTCTGTAGCTGGTTTTCCCCCAAGTTGGGCTTCCTAGATAAATTATGAGCCATTTGTGTGATTGTTGGTTTTTGAGTTGTATGGATGTTCATGTGCTGCAAATTCTTATTTAGATAGAAGTGTATATCATCTGGGATTAGTGAATATTGTAGCCGTGTTGAATATATGAACTTCTCAGAGCGAGTGGAGACCTCTGAGAAAATTTACAATAACAGGCCCTACAGTGAAAGTTTTCAATGAAGATTCTCAAGTCTAGTTTTCCATGGTTTTTTAGTGTATTAATTCACACAACTGATATATAATCAAAAACATGAAAGAAAATTCACAAATGTTTTCAAGCAGAAATTAAATAAAGTGCACACCATGAAAAATTTCAGACACCAAAAATTTTGGCAATGTGCCTAGGCAAAACTCACAAGGGGAAAACCTGTTATTGAGAGAGTAGTTTTTCTTATTCTTCAAATAAAAAAATTTACAGCAAAACAATCAACTTATCTCAATGAAGATGACCAAAATCAACCTCGATTCCGTGCTCAACATGTCTTGAAATTTGTGCTAAAATTAAAGTACAGGATTATAACACAGTACAGAATCTCTCCTCGAAATCTGTGTAGAGTACAGTACTACTATCTCGGTATTCGTGCTTGCTGCTACAGGAAATAAAGTCCTTAATTTTCATGCCTTCCTCGGCCTAGAAAATTGCGTCCTTTAGCTATAGTACGGAATCTCTCTCAAACTGTATGGGTGGCCTCAATAATTGACTGTTCATACTCAATTTAATGTTGCCTGTTGTGTCTCAATTTATGTGCTAGTGTTCTTGGAATTCATGCCCACACATTTCTACTGTACGATTTTTCTTGGAAATCATGTCTGTAACCTCTCTCTCCTACATTCTCCTTCTCCTCACCAGAAGTCGACCTGCTTTCACTTGTTCTCTCTCAAATCGCATAAAAGAAGAATGCCTCTTCACATGAATCTTGTCTTTAATAAAAATAATATTGGGGTAACTGAATGGCCATCTAATCCAAGGGCCCATATTGGTTTAGATGGATGGATGAGATTAAAGCACTTTTTCTCTCCAATATTTAATTTCACTCAATCACCTTTTAATTTTTCCATAAAGTGCACTTTAATCCCTAAAGTGCAAGTAATGTTCATCTCAAGTCATTAATACAAGGGTCATGTGATCTTTTCCCCTTTTCCTAGTGACTTAGGCAAAATCACCTAGGGGAACAACTTCCAAGGTGCAAAATTTAACACTCCCTCTTACCGAGGAAGTTGTTCTTCACCACTCCCAACTTGTCCCTGAAGAAGACAAACTTGCCCTGCCCCAAGGATTTCATCAAAATGTTAACTACCTACTCATCAGTGGAAATGTACCACAACTCAACAACTCCTCTCTGAACATAATCTCGGATGAAATGGTATTTGATCGCTATGTGCTTAGACCTGTCATGGACAACTGGATTCTCAGAGAGCTGGATGCAACTCTAATTGTCGCAGTATATCACCATGGGCCTCAAGTCCTGATCAAATAAATTTACCAACAACTTGCGAAGCCACAATGCCTCGCAACCCGTCTAACTGGCTTCCTGTACTTCGCCCCAGCAAAACTCAAAGCAACTGACTTTTGCTTCCGACTGAACCAAGACACTGTTGTCGAGTCCAAACTAACCGAAAGTGCTCTTCTGGTCCCTCACACAACCTGCCCATTCTGAATCTATGAAGCCAATCAAACTAACTTCACCCAAACTCCTATAGTCCATACCATAATCCACTGTCCCTGCAAGATATCTCAATACATGTTTCGCGGCAACCCAGTGAACTCTCCTAGGGTCCACCATGAACTAACTGAGTGTGTTCACCGCAAAACACAAGTCTGGCCTGGTGTTGACCAAATACATCAACAAACCAATGAGTTGACGACACAAAGTAGGATCCACCAACTCTCCCTTAGAAGCATGAAGCTTCCTCCAGTTTGTGATCATCGATGTGGCCATCGGCGTGCAGTCCTCCATCTGAAATCTCCTCAGTACATCAACTGCATACTTTCCTTGTCCCAGGAAAATATGACCAGGCTCTTGCCAAACCTCCTTCCCCAAATAATAATGCATCGGCTCAATATCTGTGATCTCGAACTCTAAAGCAAAATCTCTCTTGCGAGCTACAATGAGGCACTCCTCCCCTGTGATAAACAAGTCATCAATGTACAACAAAAGAATGAGCGAATCGCCACCAACCACAATGTAGTAAAGGTTGGGATTAGACTCACTCTTCTGAAATCCAATCAACGACAATTAAGAATCAATCCTGGAAAACCAAGCTCGAGGAGCTTGCTTCAGACCATACAAGGCCTTTTTTAGCCTGCACACATGAGAATCCCTCCCATGGATCTCAAATCCCTAAGGTTGCTCCAAGTACACCTCCTCTTGTAGAAGACCATTGAGAAATGCAGTCTTCACATCCATCTGATGGATCTTCCAACCCATCTCTGCTATTATGGAGATCACTACCCTGATCGAGGAATATCGAGCAACCGGTGCAAAGTTCTCATCGTAATCAACACCCTCTACCCTATGAAAACCCCCATGACACAAAACAAGCCTTGAACTTACACTGCCATCTGCAACATGCTTTACCTTGTAAATCCACTTGGAAGTCACCACAAACCTCCCCTCTAGTCTCGGTACAATCTCCCATGCATTGTTCTTCATGATGGAATGGTACTCTTCCATCATGGCATCTCTCCAAACATGATGCTGAGAGGCCTCCTCAAAAGTAGTAGGCTTTGAATCACGAAGACTAGCAACCAATGCCATACCAAATTTGTTTGGCATCACAACACTCCTCATAGGTTCCTTGGGCACTCCAAATGACTACTTCCTTCAAGGTGTCACAAAGCCATTTAGGCTCCCTCTTCCCTGAAGGAGGCTCCCAAACTGGTCTCCCATCCTTTGAAGAACTTCTAGAAGTAGATGGCCCAGAAACCTATGGACTAGTAGCTGGTGAACCAACCACTGGTGAACTCTGTGATCCAGCAACTGCAATTGGTGAACCTGTGACCTGAGAACCAAAACCTATCCCTGGAATACCTGTCGAGGACACCACTGTACCTGAAGAACTTGTTCCTGTAATCTATGGCCCTATCACTATTGAAACCTGTGATCCTGCACTCTAAACTGCTGGAACCTGTGTAACTGGTTGAGGTGTGGAAGCCTGTTGCTCCCCCTGCTCTGACTCTTTGGACTTCCTGAAGGCCTGCTCCTCCTCAAACCTCACTTCTCGCCTCACAACAACCTTCCTCTAGGCAGGAAGATAAATGCAAAAGGCCTTCAAAGTCTCATCATAGTTCACAAAGATGCCCTTCTCTACAGTGGCCTCTAGCTTTGTCCTCTTCTCAGAAGAGACAAGAGAATAAGTAAGGCATCCAAAATGCGAAAATGACCAACCTTAGGCTTCTTACCTATGAACATCTCCTCAGGAGTCTTGCTCCCCAAGGCAAGATGGGGACTCCTATTCTGAAGGTATACAACTATACTACATGCCTCGGCCCAAAGGAAGAAAAGAAGACTCTAATCATGAAGCATGGCTCTCGTTGCTTCCACTATAGCTTGGTTCTTTCTTTCCTCCACTCCATTCTGCTCTGGAGTATAAGGTACTGTCAACTGTCTCCATATGCCCTCCTATCTGCAAAACTCATCGAACTCTTTGGAGGTATACTCACCCCCATTATCTGATCTAAGTGCCCAAATCCTCCTCCGAGTCTGGTTCTCCACAAGAGCTTTAAACTCTTGGAAGCTCTGCAAGACCTTAGATTTCTTGCTCCTCAAGAAGTAGATCCAGGTCTTCCTGGAAAAATCATCAATGAATGTCAGGTATACAGCTATACTACATGCCTCAACCTAAAGGAAGAAAGGAAGACTCCGGTCATGAAGCATGGCTCTCACTGCTTCCACTATAACTTGGTTCTTTCTTTCCGCCACTCCATTTTGCTCTGGAGTATAAGGTACTGTCAATTGTCTCCATATGCCCTCCTGTCTGCAAAACTCATTGAACTCCTTGGAGGTATACTCACCCCCATTATCTGATCTAGGTGTACAAATCCTCCTTCAAGTCTGGTTATCCACAAGAGCTTTAAACTCTTGAAACCTTTGCAAGACCTTAGATTTCTTGCTCCTCAAGAAGTAGATCCAGGTCTTCGTGGAATAATCATCAATGAATGTCAGATAGTACTCAAAACCTCTCAAGGAAACAGATGACATCGCACCGGACAAATCTGAATGTATCAAAGCAAGCACTCCTGCTGACCTGTTATCACTGCTCGAAAAAGCTGTCTTGGTGTACTTTCCCAAAGCACACCCTCTACACACATCATTGTGCTCCATTCTGAACTCTGGCATACCTATAACCATGTCCCTCAACATCCTCGAAGAAATGATGCAAATGAGCCATCCTTCAATGCCACGGCTCACAAAGATCACTTCTACTGCTATGGACCAAAGCATGTTGGGGCTGAAATAAGAGCTTGTACAACTTTTCACATCTGACTCCAATGGTAAAAGGAGCATATGGTCCTACAATCTTGGAGAAAACATGCACATGTCCATCTAGGAAATACACCCCAAGTCCTCTGTCCTCAAGCATGGAAACTGATATCAAGTTCTTTTTCAGCCCAGGGACAAACAATACATCCCTCAATGTCATGGGACTGATAGACTCCCTCTAAAAGGTAACGGTCCCACACCCAATTGCTCTAACAACTGTATCATCCCCCAACACAACCTCCACATCTATGCTTGTCTGTGAAAGCTCAAAAAACATCTCTCGAGCACCTGTCATGTAACTCGAGGCTCCACTATCAATATACCAAGTACATGTGGTGGATGCACTCAAAGAATGGTCAGTCAACAAAGAATACTCCCTCTCATCCTCCATGTTAGCACCGGTGATAGAAGCTCTCTCAACATGCCCAACACAGAGAGAAAACTCTCTCAAATCTAGCTGCATACTCCCCAATCTCTTCTAAATCTGTGGTCTGCTACTGTTATCACCAACCTTGTAGTTGCCTGTATGAGGTGGATCCAAGATGGATGGTAGAGGGGCAAGCAACTAAGGAGGTGGAACCAAGACTGCCTAGACTCCCAAATGGATGGTTGTCACGCCAATCAAGGTAGTCTTCACTTTATGTTATCTAAGTCCAAGACAACAACGCGGGAGACCTAGATCTACTCCCGACAGAAGAGATTGGACCTAGACACCAGATCAGATCAATTATGGCTTGAGGTACGTAAGGTGTAAGGTAATTAGAAACTCTAGATCTATGGATGATAGTAGTAAGTGGACTTGGGCTTTGGATGAGGGCTTCAGTCATACGAGGGTTGATCCAAAGTGACCTGTAGGGGTAATACTAGATCTAGGGTTAAGGTACTAGCAACTTGTTGCCGCCTAATTCGCACCTCGGGTAACGTGGCAGAAATCTTCAAGCCACTGGGTGCGACCTTGGGGGCAAGCTCGAGCCAAGTGCTGTCACCTGATACTCAGCTCCTCCGTCTAGGCCAACTCTTAGCGAAGCCAAGGGGGTGGACCCTAATAAAAAGTAAAATCTAAGGTTTTTACTCTACGAGAGAAATAATTAATTCTAGGAGTTTTAATATGGAATGGATGAATTTAAGAAATTACCAATTACCGCCAACAAAATTTAACCTTAGCAACACCTTCACTCAAATTAGATACACAAAATTCAATGACACATTGCGAGATTAACTTATGCAAAAAAGGAACAGAAAAGACTAGTGCCAAAATGAAAAGAGTGCTTGCAAAAGTGGAT
>LPNX010139839.1:158017-169005 GCA_001517045.1 Pseudotsuga menziesii | reverse complement strand
GGTTCCACCTTTGATGCTGAACAAAGGAGAAGAGACCAGCCTATATAGGAAAAGAGAGACCCAGGGGGGCCTCATCAATACTGAAGATGAAGTCAGAGTTTAGCTGAGTTTGAACAGAGGAGGTGATTGACACCTCTCTCACCAAACTCCCTCAACGAATCATAAAACTCCAACACATACCAAGCAATGAAAGAGACTGAAGATGATATCACTCACTACCCTCGCGTGAGTGTACGGCTCCTCCACGCGTGAGATAGTCTCACCAACCCAAATCGCATGTGCTTTATTTTCTAATGTGAGAGTACGGCTATGCAAGTGACGTGAGCTCCACCAATAAAAAATTCGCTTGGATCTAGTGTATGATAGATCCATAAATGACTTTCCCCACCAATTAACAATAAAGAATGGCTGGGGTCCACTATTGGCTAGCGTAGCCTCCAACCAAGCTAGCGTGATCATCCACGGGCCACCTCATGGTTGACGTCTCCCTTCTTTCATGGTCACACTACCTTTCCAATGTATGGTGAAATCGTAAGCCAAAGATTTGAAGCTGATGTGGATAATAAACGGGGTCCACTATTGGCTAGCGCACTCTTCAACAATTTTGACACCATCCTCCTTTACCACATGAGTGAAATCTGCGCTATCCACCAATGTGAAGTAAGCATAAGGTAAAGACTTTATCCAAAGTCATAGTTTAATGCCAATCATGAAGAGGGGTCCACATTCTAATGCTAGCGCAGCCCCTGCTCCATGCTTGCGATCTCCCTTCATGCTTCACGTCACCATTTAAATATAATCCTTCACCACAATATTTTATAACCAAACTTTGATGTTATATGAGAGGAGGTGTGAATCGCTTCCTTCATGGGACCCTTTTGCCATGTCACACTATATAAAACAAATTGAATTTTGACTTATTCAAATTTGTCATTTTTGTGCCAATTTGTCCAGATTTAGCATTGAAATGCTATTTTTATGCACTTTTAGCCCAAATAATGCTTCACGGGGTGCTCCGGCTGCCCGACTGATGTAGAAAGTGGTCCCTTGGGTAAAGTGGGCACTCCAGGTGTGAAAACGAGTGTCCCCACGTCAAAAACGGACTCCATATCTGACTTTTATTACAATCTGAAGTTTTTTAATTAAACCATTAAAAAAAATGGCTTAAAAAACGGAAAAAAAAAAATTTATTCTTTGCGGAAATTGACGAAACTCTAGGGGGACCTAGTACATGTCCATACGACTCAATTCGAATGCCTAGCATGGTGAAAAACACCGACATGAAGGCTCTAATAACCTCCCTAGGCCGAAACACCAAGATGACTACCCCAGCTTTGGAGGTGTGAGTGAAAAACTCAGAAATTATTAGTCGTTTGTTCAACAACCAATAATAACCAAGGGAAAAAACACTCTGGGCTAGTCGGCTTAATGCTCAAGTCTGGGAAACTGAGCCTTTTATAAAAAAATTAAATGCTAGGGAATTTTTTACAATTTCCCCAAGGGGGTATGAACATGTGTTACAAAAAATAAAACGGTCGTGGAGGCCTGAAAGGACTTCTGAACTCTGAATATGAACAAGTATCTTGTTCATCACTGGCGGCTCACTGAAAGTCCAACTAGGTGCAGCCTAGTCGGTAACACAACTGATGAGGATAACCATTGTCTTGGGAAACGTAACTGAGACAAGGTGAGTAAGGACAGAGTTGGGACTGTCTAGTACCAAAGAGATAGACTCAGTGAGAGATATGAAAATGCCAGGTTACCTGAGTTATCAAGGAGCGGTCAAATTTTGGGGGAAAGAGGTCAACAAGGGGCTTACCTAAGTTATCAAGGAGCGGTCAAATTTCAGGGGAAAGAGGTCAACAAGGGGCTAGCACTATGCTTAGAGATCAGTGCCTACTCAGCTATGGGTAATGGAGTCAGTATCAGCACAGCGTTTAGGTGAACCCACCTGGGATATGCCCTGATCTATGGGCCCAGAAAAGGATTTGGCCCGGAAGATTCAGGTTACAGGGAAATCAGCAGAAGGAGGGCTAGCACTAGGGTTTGGAGAGGCAGATCTGCAGATCTAGAGCCACCAAGAGACTATCAGCTTAGCGTTGGAGTGGAAATGAGATCAAGATGGCCCGATCTACAAACCCAAGTCAAAAAAATTCAGGAAAAAATCAGATCTGGAAAAGTCAAAATCTGATGAGGGAGGCTAGGAGGCTGCAAGTTAGTTTTTCAGATCTAAGGCTACCTGGCAAGAACTAGCTCAGCGTTGGGGGTGTTTTGGGATGAGGAAGACCTGATCTACAAACCCATGTAATTATTTTCCAGAAAAAGTCAACTCTGGAAAAAGCCAAATTTTCAGTGGGGCACTGGGGTTTGAGAAGTCAGAAAGTCAGATCTAGGGCAAACCAGTCACAATTAGGGCAGAGTTGAGAATGATTCGGTGAGGGGGATGCCCAATCTACAAAACCCAGAAATGGTTTGGTCAAAGATCAAGCGGTTCCTCAATTAAATATTTTTTGGATTTTTATTATTTAGGAGTTTTTCATAAAATTGAAGAAAAGCAGGTACAATGGACTGAGATCTGAAGAGAAGAGACTTACCTGTTAGATCTTTACATGTAAATGCTTGTAGATGCCTTGATGATGATGATCCCCGCCATCCCGATCAATTTGAGAAGATTGAAGCAAGCTCTATGTCCAATGTTTGCCCGAGGAAGTCAATACGCCCTCTCTCTTGCACAACAAACGTCAACCATATCAGATTTGTTGTGACATGAGAAAGAAGCTATATGTTGCAGAAAAATAGCAAGAAGAAATCATAGGCCACCACAACACTAATGAAAACTCCCTGATAAAAAACGAAGACAATCCAAGCGAGTTGAGGTCCCCCTGCAAAAACGCCCAAGCTGAAGTCGTCCTCCTGTAGACAAGACAATGATCCCAAAAAAAAATATAGATCTCATAACAATTTCCCAAATGCTAGAAAGCAAAAGACTTTCCAATCACCATTGAAGAACATCAGATGCAAAGCAAATCCCGAAACACAAAAAATCTTTCTATTAATCAGATCCAAGAGCCAAAGACCCCTTTACAAATGAGAAGCTCTCTCCTTTAAATAGAAATGAGATAACCAAAATCCTAACCACTTTCAAAACGAGTGGCTAAGATTAAAAGATAAAATGTTATAATCAATGGTTGAGATGAGCTCAACATACAATACATGGATCAATATAACCATAAAGTACCAAAGTGGACTAAATCACCCATACAAAGGGTACCCCACTCAACAAGTAATAAATGAAGCACATGGTGGGTCCATGGAGTGTTAACTAACTCCCTCTGGGTGCCCCATGGCACAATAAAATAATATAATATTTTAATTTTTTTACTTTGTGCCTCCTTGAGGAAATCATGAGCCTCCCAAAAGCTCTAAAAAATAATATAAAAATGCCCAAAAAAAGGTGTGGGCCCAATTAGGTGCTGCAACTGCTGGAGAAGGTGCGGAGGACATCACTCTCATTATCATGACTCATCCCATGTCATTTCCTTGTCTCAGTAGCCCAAATCAATTTCTTCAATAGCCATTTAATCATTTCTTAATCTGCCTCGAGAAACGTGAACCTGCCAAAACAGCCTCCTACGGTGCCTGCATTGTCAAAATGAGCCCACCAAGCTCTCTGGGATGGGGGTACTATGGTACAATCAAGTGGTTGCACCCCCTATGCCCATACAACGCCCTAGGAGATTCAAATGAAACAGCTCCCTGCTCAGACACATTATCCTGTGAAGCAAAACTGCATCAAAAAAATAAAATGAACCTAATCATCTCTGTGAGTGCCCGGAACTGAAAATAAAATGTCTCATTAGACTCAGAGAGTCCAAATACATCAAGGGTATATACTCATACCCTTTCCAGGTCTCTGCCTAATCATCAACAATATCCAATAGACAATATAATCACCTGTAAATGACCAGATACCAATAATATAACTCAGACCATCATCCATCTGCTGCAAGTGATATAAGGCTAAGACATGCTCTACAAATCATTTAAGCAACAATCACAACAAGTAGCAGTCATTCCACTGGCAGTACATCAACCAAATACATATATATGGTTTTTATTTATTATTACTCAGACTAGACTTTCAGGACTATACTCACTTCATAGTTGTAGTCAATTTGCTAGTGAAGGGTGAAGGCTGAAACTGACAAGGCTAGGGCAAAGGATGACTTCCTACTTAACATCATGACACTTTGGATATGGTAAGGAAACACTCACTATAACCAATGCCAGACAAACAACAACACGGGGAATGGCAGTGCCTCACAAATGGTTGAGTTGTTCAGAGTGCTTATTCAACTTAGGCATCATGTCTTCATCAAGTTTGATCCAAGTTCATTAGGACCATCGATTTTATTTCCATGGCCTTTTTGGCCTATATGACCCTTTAGGACTTCACTAGTGCTTAAAAGCACAGCTAATTGTAGCTTTCATCCGAGACACATTTAAATTTATAAGGTCAGCAATATTTGGATATAGCATATATTTAACCATTGCATTTGGGACCTTTTCTTATACCCTTCAAGGGGTATTTTAACATTTCATTGCTCTTGCCCTTTTTCACATATGTTAAAAAACACAGTTTAGCATTTTTTATTTTCCATGGGCGCATATATAACATTTTCCAATACAAGTAGTACATGAGCTTTCAGTTTTAGCCAACAAAATGTCAAGTGACCAGGGGGAGTTCTACACAGTGCTAAACATCGGGACAACCGACCAGAATGATTTAGGCATACAATCCAACTCACCAAAGGCAAGTTTTGTCACCAACTCAGAGCCGAGACACAATATAAACAGGGAGGCTTGTCCAACAAGAGTTCTAGCGGGGAAAGGTCCGCCATGCCACAAGTTAAGTAGTAAGTCAGGTTAAAATAAAACTGGAAGGTAACGGATGGGTGGAGACAGTGAATTATGAAGCCAACACTAACAAGCCAAAACAATGGTGGGAATGACTACCTCCATTCTCCCAAAGGAGGGCAAAACCAATGGCTATAGATCAGGAACTTCCAAGTCTAAGTAGGGACATCAATACATAATACAAGATACATCCAAGTACATATAATTATGACCGCCAGATCATGACACTACATGTTAATACATGTCACAAAGATGATTATAAGAGCAATGATAACCATAACACAATATAATAAAAGCTGAGCCATAATATGCATATAATCCGTCTGAACCATCATTTGTCCAATGAGAAAGTACTGATATAAATCTGGGCATCAATAACTGCTATGTAAATGACTAAATGGCTACATCAGTCCTCGAATCTGAGTGTCTTGAGACTCATTCCTGACATGGGAGAGTACAATAGTCCACAAATAAGATAATGATCCATCAAAACTGCTCATCTCAGCATCTCATATGTAAGAGATCTAGCTGAAAAATGTATTGTATCTGAAAAATAGAATACAGTAGCCCAACTACTATATATGTGATAACAGCTACTTCTTCTTCTTGTTTGGGCACTCTGAGGCATAGTGCCCAAACCCCTGGAAAGCAAAGCACTTGACTTTGCTCAAATCCTTCTTCTGTCCACCCTGTTGCTGCTGCTACTTCTAGCCCCACCTTGCTTGGGGCCCTTCTTGGACTTCTTGGAAGAGCTCCCCTGCACAAGACCTCTCTGGGTCTTTTCCTGCACAAAATCATCCCAAATTCTATCCCAAGAAGGCAAGTTCTCCCTGGCAACTATAGCCTGTAGTCGCCTTTCACGCACCTCGAGGGGTTTTGGCGTGGCAAAAATCTTCAAGCCATTGGGTGAGTCCTTGGGGGCAAGTCTCAAGTTGAGATATTGTCACTCAACACTCAACTCCTCCATCTAGGTCAACTCCTAGTGAAGCCAAGCGGGGTGGTCCCTATAAAAGAATCTAAGGCTTTTAAGCTAAGAAACAAAGATGAAATTAGTCTAGGATTTTTGAAATGAAATATTGAGACAAGACTTGCAATGATTTAGATAACTTCGACAACATATGAAATTTAAAGCATTCACAACACATTCATTAATTTAAGCAAAAAGTAAAGATTGTTGACTAGTTGTTGTGGAGTCAAAAAATGTTGTAAAGGGAAATGTTGTGCAAGTGTATCTTGGTCAGTTTTAGTAATTATGGATGAGTGGATTAGAGGGGAAGGGTATTCCCGATATAACTGAAAGTACTTGGGAATATGTCCGGATTTCAACAAACGTGGCTTCACACAAGGATGTGTGGGATAGATGGAGTCACAAGGGTGTGTCCAACACTAAACCAATCGAGGGTGTAGCCTGACGGGTCCCCGCGGTCACTTTCTAGTTATTCCTTCTTCCTTTGCAAAATTTCCCCACAAGTCTTAAATTCGATACCATCGGATTTTCGTATGTTCAAGGGGAAGTTGATTTTATTAAGGTAAGTTGCTTAGTTAGATGTGGAAAATTATAAACTGCACACTTTTGTTTTGGTTATCCCAAAGCTCAGGGCGAACCTACGATGAGCAAGAGCATACACGGAAGGGGTGGATTGTTTATTCCAATTTAGAAATGTGAAAGCTAAAAAAGTAAAAAGAAGGTGAGACTAATTACTACAACCAAGAGTCTCTTTCAACTGAAGGTCGTTCTCGGGAGAGCAAGGCTGGGTTAGTATTTGATTACTTTTGCAAAATAAAAGCTAAAGGAAAATCAATCTAACCGAAGAAAAACTATTCTAATATTTAGCAACAAGAAATATAATGATACAAAGCAGAAAAGCAAACCATCAAGGAGACGACACAAATCCCCTAGGGGGGATGGGGTGAGGGCACTTTGAAATCCCACTCGCTTTTCTTTTATTATGTGTTAGATTTTATAAGATTATAGCAGTATATCTTATTTGCAAATAAACGATAGGATCTCTAGAAGAAAGACAAAGCACAGAAACAAATAACACAAGAATTTGTCCTGGGAAACCCAATCAGGAAAAACCCAGCAAACCTTCATATAGAGATAATAACTTCTTAGAACAAAGAAAAGAAGAGAGTGGGAGAGAGAGAAAACGTCTCTCGCAGATATAACCCCAGAAAACACTCTCCTAGACTGCAGTAGCGCACATTTTCTGTCTGAGTGAATTGTTGTGGATGAGTGTAATAATGAGGAGCGCCTCCTATTTATACTGATTTTCCAAGTGGAAAATCACTGGGGCCAACCTACCTTGGGGAAATACAAATTAAATTTATTTTTATTCTTTTTTTTTTCTGATCTTTCCCCAGGGTTTACATTGAATGTGTCTAGGCTTTACATGAGTAGTTACATCAGTATAATCTCTCGTAGGAGGTACAATAAGAATAACTTCTGAAGTTGCACAAGTTCCAACATTATGGTATTTACAATGCTTTTGAGGTGGAGGCCTTTGGTCCTTATAATTTTGGATCCAAAGGCTTACAAGGTTTTTAGAAATGAAGCAAGAAAGAGGAATGTTGCTCCGGATGGCCTTGGATGGCCTAAATCTTAAAATTTCCGGCAGCGCTTTTCTTTGTCCTGTCAATAAAAAAACAAAAAACAACCACCTGTCATGCACCAAATGTGACAAATACAACGTTAAAAGCATAAAATATTTTAAGTACTGAATGATCAAAATATATGCACAAGTACTTAACAATACTAGATCTATTCAAGAATGGTGCTTTATAGTTCTAGATATAGAAACATGCTTAAAAGATCAGCCTTTAGATATTCTTTTGAAAGAGGAACTAAACTACTTAAGCATGTAAGTAACTGTAACCAAAGGGGAAAGTTTGATTTAAATTGAAGGAGAGAGAGAAAAGGAAAGAGCTCAAGCTTGGGAATGCTTGGGCTATGGAGTCTGTTGGTGGAAAGTGGAGGGACTATGCCTCTTCAACAATGAGTTCTTGGAAAGTGAGAGAAGCAAGCAAGATCTCACACAAATCCAAGAGAAGTTACCTGGAAAACACCTTCACACTTGCCAAGAAGCTTGCCAAATCTAGTAAGAACTCATGCTAAAGACAAGAAGAGCATACCCATAAGGAAATAAGCATGCAAAATTCTAAATCTTTAGCATAAATTAATTAAGAGAGCAAAGAAACTACTTTACTCACTCCTACCGATTAGTACTAATCCTTCAATGAGGCTAGCTTTGACAAGGAATGACAAATGCATAAAGAAATTCTACAAGTCACCTCAGCAAAAACATGAGGCAATGATCATCCAACACTTACGCCATGCACCACATGAGACCTCCAAAGCCTTTTATTATTCCAAAAATAATACAATACAATACAACGAGAGCAGACCTTCGATCCTCTGACCATGAGCAACAATGAGCAAAAGTTCCTTCTTAAATAGGAAAACGAGAGAGGGGGGGGCATCCATCACTGGGAGTGGAGTGTAGTTCAAGTCGAGTTAGAGGAGAGATTCATGCATCTTGTTGGGAGTTTGGTGGAGCTTCCTCAATGGTGAAAGCACCACCTTTCCACAAGTGATGCGATCAATCTTGGAGAGATCTCCCTTCAACGATTATATGCCATATATACCACGCGTGAGCTAAATGATGGGCTCAGTTTCTTCTCTTTGAATGATTCGCTATCTCTTCAAACGGTCCCCACTCAAATCATAACCACTCCCATCCAATTTCAAACAAGTCGGCTCCCATCCAATTTCAAACAAGTCGGTGCCTTCATGGGATAACTCGCCTTCAACTTGAGTCTGACTTTCCAACATGTCAAGCCTTTATGTGCCATGCATGACCCATGCGATATTATGGAGCATCGCACCCTCACTTTGAGTTGATTCGTTACCTTTCAAAACTCAATCAAAATTACATGCATTAAGTTTCGGATGAGTCGCCCATCACATAAGACAAACTAGCCCCCTTTGTTGACTTTCAAAACATGTCCCCACATGACTTTTAACTTTTGTCATTTTGTCCATTTTGCGTCATCTTTAACATGAACCTATCATTTTGTCACCTCTTTAGCAAAACATGGCTCTACGTGATGATTTAATCCCCCGAAACACAGGAAAAGTGGGTCCTCAGGTAAAGATAACGCTCCGAGTGTGAAAATGAGCATCCACGGGCCAAAAATAGACTTTGGACCACACTTTTAGTACAATTCAAAATTTCCCATTTAAACCATTAAAAAATGGCCTAAGTTTGCAGTAAAATTTATTTTTTCCGGAACTTTAAAAAAAACCTAAGGGGGACGTAGTACATGTTCATAATGACTCAAAACAAGACTAGCATGTTTATATACATTGACACGTGAGCTTTAATAACCTCCCAGGGTTTAACCACCAAGACGATCATTCCAGCTTTGGAGGAGCGATGAAAAACTCAAAAATTATACATTGCTTGTTCAGCATTGCATAATTGACAAGGAAAAAACACCATGGAATGATCAGATTGACGTATAAGTCCTAGGAAGCCAAGTCCTTTACAAAACATTTTCCATGTTAGTACATTTATTACAATAACCCCAAGGGGTATAAACAGGAAATTATTAAAAAAGGGGACCACAATTGGCCCTGACAAGTCTTATGAACTTCTGAGCAATAATAACGAACAAGGAACTTGTTCATGACTTTGGTGGCTCACTAGAAATCCACTTAAGTGCAACTTTAATAGATAACATAGCCTCCACGAAAACAACCCTTGGTCACACCATTCACAACTATACGCACTAGCTCACTACCAAAAACAACCTCCCCAACTGCTGCAAACTCATCTCTCAAATGAGATATCCTAGTAAGGTAAGATGTCACACCCTCAGCTTTGGCCATCTTAATACTCTTCAGCTTCTCCCTCAAGACCATCTTCCAGTTCTCGTTTGAGCTCTGGTATAAACCAGTAAAGGCATCCCACATTTTAAATGCATGGTCTTTACCTTAAATGTGTGGTGTTACCACCTAAGTCACACTTAGTTGGACTTTCAAGCAAGCAGGAAAAGCTTGAACATGTTCTATGTTCATCATCATGTTCAGAAGTCCATTCAAGCCTTCCAAGGCCCTTTTTCCGTTTTTTGCCACATGTTCATACCCTGCGGGGAAGTTGTAAAAAGCGTGATAGCATGGGTTTTTTTGTAAAAAACTTGGCTTCCTTGGGCTTAAACATCAATCCGGGTATTCCAAGGTGTTTTTTCCTTGTTAATTATATGTTGTTGAATAAACGACTTAGAATTTTCAAGTTTTTCACCTGCTACTCCAAAGCTGGAATGGTCGTCTTGGTGGTTAGGCCTTAGGAGGTTATTAAAATTCATATGTCAATGTATATGAACATGCTAGACACTATTATAGAGTCATATGGAGATGTGCTAGGTTCCCCTAGGATTTTTTTTCAAGTTTCGTGAAAAATAAATTTCCCTGCAAACTTAGGTCATTTTTAATGGTTTAAATGGGAAATTTCAAATTGTAATAAAAGTATGATCCGGAGGAGGAATTTGGCGTGGGAATGCTCGTTTTAACACTCGAAGCCACTTTTCATATGCTTCAGGTGATTAAATTGTCGCTTAAAGCCATTTTCGCTAAGGAGGCATCAAAATGTCAAATTAATGCTAATGATGCGACAAAAGGACAAATAAAAAAAAGGTCAAAGAGACATGTAAATGTCAAAATTAGTGCAGCTGCGAGACCCATTCTCAGAGAATGGTTTCCTAGTCAGTTGACTAGGACAGAGTAAGACCCTAGAAGGTACCCTAGGGCCCCCAGTAGTCTCCTGGGGTTCTTGGTCTGGGACCAAGCAGGTTGATCCCATGGCAAAGCCCCTAGCATGTGGCTAGGGCCCCTATATGCCTCTAGGGTATTTTGGTCTGGGACCAAGGATGTGATGTCCAAGTAGAGCCTGCAGGTGGAGGCAGAGATATATTCTGGTATAGGACCAAGGACACGATGTCCAAGTAGGTACTGCAGGTAGTTGATCAATTTTCAGTGTGAGACTGAAACTCAGCTTAGTACTGAGAAACAT
>LPNX010139839.1:140565-157696 GCA_001517045.1 Pseudotsuga menziesii | reverse complement strand
TTGACTCTTGGTCCTATTCTAACTTGGTCCTAGCACTCTCACTTGTGTGCTCATTTGACTACGATGATTCCTACTTTATGGAGTGTATTTACCTAATGGTTTAATAAAGACTATTAGACCATGTATTGTTATGGTTACCTTATGTTTTGTTAAAGGACCTTTAACCCACTTATAGTTTTGGACTACTTACCTTATGTTGAACCTTTGGAGTTTCACTTTATTTTAAATTCATTAAATAATTATTTTATAATCTTATTAATAAAATCTTATGATTTTATTAATAGAATTTTGGACCATTTAGTTTTATGTTTGAAAACCTTTTTTTTAACATAAAACAAGTTTATGTTACTTTTGGTTTTATTATATTTGAACTTCTTGTTATTTCATGGCTTTATTTTATTTTTTTATTTTATTTTTTATTTGACCATCTTATTTTTATTTCTTTGGACCACTCTTATTACCTTTGCACCTTTGACTTGATTTTTAAAATGGGTCACTCCCACCTATGGAAACCTTATAAAAAGGCTATACTATTCCTTATCAAAACGTGAGACTTATGGATCTACCTTCACGTGATTTTTTTTTTCTTGTCGGCTGCCTGCGATCTGCTGTCTGCATGATTTGTTTTTTCTCACGGCTGCCTGCAATCTGCTGTCTGCGTGATTTATTTGGCTTGCAGCTTTCTCCACGGGCTTGATTTTGACTGCTGCCTGGCTCACGGTTTTCTCCACTGCTACCTGCCTCATGATTTTCTCCACGCTGCCTGGCTCACGGTTTTCTCCACTGCTACCTAGCTCACGGTTTTCTCCACTGCTACCTGGCTCACGATTTTCTCCACGCTGCCTGGCTCATGGTTTTCTCCACTGCTACCTGGCTCACGATTTTCTCCATGCTGCCTGGCTCACGGTTTTCTTCACTGCTGCCTGGCTCACGATTTTCTCCACGCTGCCTGGCTCAGGGTTTTCTCCACGGGCTTGTTTTTTTTTTATTGTTGTTCCTTCACGGCCTAGCTCACAGTTTTCTCCACAGGCTTGGATTTTTTGATTGTTGGCTTGTCTTCGTGGGATCACTCTGCCTGGTCTTCACCAATCTGCCTGGATTACTCGGTCTGGGCTGCGGCAGTCTGCAGATTTTACCTTTGTGTTATTCTGCATGGGATTTACTGCGATCTATTCTCTGCATAGGCTGAGTCTTTCTGTTTGATCCACCCTGACTGGTTTCGGGAATTTGTTCACCGTGAATCTATTGATAGAGTGCTTGACTGCACATCTTTTACTCTGAGTGCATCTGTGTGATTCTCCTTGAATGCACTGCTAATTTGATTGAAGAAACTAAGGTCTGTTTACTCCCTCTCTCTCAAGGTACGTATATGGTTCAACCAGTTTGACTTGTCCTTTCAGTGACAAGATCAAACTCAGATCTAACTAAGTATAAGGCGGATCCAACAATGGTTAAGATTCTTTATCTTCTGTAGTTTACTTGAGATTTAGTTTACTGCACATGTTATTTATTATTTTTCTGTACATGACAGTTGATGAAACATTTCAATGATCAACTTTAACGCAGTGACCAACAGAGCGTTAAGTTAACGCAGTGACCAACAGAGCGTTAAAGTTGAAAGAAATGAAACTTATGTTGTTACGTTTTATTACAGTTTGAATTTTATCTCAGTTCTTTATATGTTCATGCATTGAATTTTATTACTGGTACTAAAACTCATCTAACCTGTAAAATCTAACAGTAAAAACATGTTGGGTGACATGGAAACCTTGTCCCCCACAATGGGCGACTTCATTCCATGAGTAAGACATCGCTTTTGGATAAGACTCCATGCTAGCGAATTATCTCAAGATTGATTGATGCACCATCATCCAAACATGAATGGCGACTAGCTCATGTGGCAAATAAACATGACTTGTTGGTGAGTCATCTCAAGTGAAGGTGAGTTGTGTAGAATTCAAGGCGATGTGATTGGGAGTTAATTCGACATCATTGGATTTGGATTGGAATGCTAGCAAATCACTTTAGTTCAAGATATGCGCCCCTCTCCAAAGCTTGACGTCTTGGCTAAGTGTCGTCTCATGAAAGGATTTGATGGGATATAGGTGAAAGGACATCTCTCTTGAGAGATGTGGCGCCCTCTCCTCGAGATCAATCCAATCAAGATCCACTTTTCTCTCTAAAACTCAACTTCTACTCTCAGTGGTGCGCCCGCCTTTGCTATGAATTTCTATATAATGAAGGCACTTTGCCATTGTTTCACATCAGAAGGTGGAACCTCTGCTTGCACTCTTGTTGTAATACTTTTTGTTTGGAAATAATAAAGAAAGGCTCTGGAGGCTCATGCTAGTGTTCCCATTGGATGTTTGGTTGATTTGCTCTTCATGAACCATTGAGGTAAACTGCGTCTTTGCAAAGTTTGTTTACAAGCTTGGAGTTCTAATAGCCTTTGAAGGGAATTTTTATTCTAGTGAGATAAAAAGTAAGAATTGGATAATTTGCTTCTTATTGTTAATCTTTTGAAAGATCTAAGAGATGTTGTCTATTCTTGTTTGAATGCATTTATTTCTACATCTTTTATTTGATTAACATTATCATGCTTTAACTCCCTTTTGCAAGCTTTGGTGAAGTGTTTCATCCTTCGAGTGACCAAGGCGGGAAAAATTTGTGAGCTTGCTTGCTCTCGTTTTTCTCAAGCATTTTTGAAAGAAGAGTGTCATCCCTTCGGCAACACTAAGAAGATGACTCCATTGCCCAAACTTTTCTTGTTAATCTAACCATTGGTTCTTATTACTTCTAGATCCCAAAAAGTTTTCTTCATTCATCTCAGATACTTTCCTTTAGATCTATCATTAAGTAAAGAATATAAGTAGATCTAAGTGTCTACATCTAGTTGCTTTTTCAAAGTTTATCTAAGAATTTAGATCTAGCTGTCATATCTTCTTTTTCGCAAGTTTAAACTTTAAAATTTTTAAACTTTAAAGGCTTAAAGAAGAATTTGTGCTTTCAATTTCTAATCTAGTGTTTAGTGCTTTCTCATTTACTTGCCATCTCTTAAAGAGGCAAGCAAAGACCCTAAGAAGACAAGCTTTCTAGCTTGCCTTACCTGGTTAAATCTTGCACTTTTCGTTTACTTTTACTAAGAATTTTTTGAGTAATTTTTGTAGACTTTCCCAAAGCACTCTTATAGTGTATTTGGGTGTCTTTCCCTAAAGTTTGCTTGCTGATTTCAGGTTTTTGCAATCAGATAGAGAGGCACTCTAAATGATTTTTCAAGATTTGAAGTTTCCAAGAAGTTCCAAAGACCTTCCTTTACTTGTAAGACCGCTCTAGCACTCAATTAAAAGGAACTTGGCTTGTTGGGCCAAACCTCAATTTACCCATTCCCTAATCAACTCGTTAATAAATCTTAAGACTTACCAACGAGGCACAATACTTTAATCGAGACTACAACAACACCTCTTATACACAAGCACTCCATATTCATCAGCACTAGTCTATTCAATTTTATAATTAAATCAATCTTCATAACATGTCGTGAATCGTGTTTGATTTTCCTAAGCTGTTGATTATAATTTATTTTGCAATGGTTTGTTGTTAAGAATTTAATCCATTTCATATTAACTCCTAGAATCAATCATTTCTTTTGTAGAGTGAAAACCTTAGATTTTACTTTTTATAGGGACCACTCCCCTTGGATTTGCTAGGAGTTGGCCTAGACAGAGGAACTGAGTATCACGTGACAACACTTAGCTCAAGCTTGCCCCCAAGGTCGCATCCAGTGGCTTGAAGATGTCCGCCACGTGACCCGATGTGCGAATTAAGCAGCAACATGTGGGATTACATGGTCCTTTACCGCATCAAAGATAATTCGTCTAACCTTGATGTCCTTTTTGTTGAAGGATGATAATGCTTGTGCATTGGTGGCTGCGGGAACTTAAATTGGATTAACCTGCATGCTATGTACCACTTCATCCCACAGTTCATTTTCTTCCAAAATAAGCACTAATCTAGCCTTCCATGGAGCAAAATTCCTTGATCCATCTAACCTATTTTCCAACCTTAACCCGGTGGCCATCACACTGTAGGTTCAAAGTCCAAAAAAATCTCTGCTCACTGAACAAAAGAACACTCTCAGTCTGAAAATTTCACTTCACAATTCTGCCCCTAAGCTCTGATACAATGAAAGTTTTCAGTGAAGATTCTCAAACCTGATTTTCCATGGTGTTTGAGTGTTTTAATTCACAGCTGATATATAATGGAAAACATCAAAGAAAATTCACAAATGTTTACAGGCAGAGATTAAATAAAGTGCACACCATGAAAAATTTCAGACACAATTTTTTGGCAATGTGCCCAAGCAAAACCCACAAGGGAAAAACCTGTTTCTAAAAGAGTAGTTTTTATTTTGCTTCAAATAAAAAATTTACAGAAGAAAGTATCAGCAGAACAATCAACTTATCTCAACCAAGATGACAAAACTCAGCCTCGATTTCCATGCTCGACCTCTCTTGAAATTCGTGCCAGATTCCAGAATTAAAGTACAAGACAACACACAATTCTCCTCGAAATCTGTGCAGAGTACGGTACTGATGTCTTGGTATTCGTGCCCGCTGCTACAGCAAATAAAGTCTTCGATTTCCATGCCTGCTTCTACAGCAAATAAAGTCCTCGATTTCCGTGCCTTCCTCAGCCTGGAAAAATCACGTCCTTCAGCTATGGTACAGAATCTCTCTCAAACTGTATGGACGTCCTCAATAAATGACTGTACAGACTCAATTTAATGCTGCCTGCTGTGTCTCGATTTCTATGCTAGTGTTCTTGGAATTCGTGCCCACACATTTCTGTTGTACATTTGTCTTGGAAATCATGTTTGTAACCTCTCTCCTGCGTTCTCCTTCTCCTCACAAAAATGTCGACCTGCCTTCACTTGTTCTCTCTCAAATCGGATAAAATAAGAATGCCTCTTCACATGAATCTTGTCTTTAATAAAACAATATTGGGGTAGCTGAATGGCCATCTAATCCAAGGACCCATATTGGTTTAAATGGATGGATGAGATAAAGCACTTTTTCTCTCCAATATTTAATTTCACTCAACCACCTTTTAATTTTTCCATAAAGTGCACTTTAATCCCTAAAGTGCAATTAATGCTCCTCTCAAGTCATTAATACAAGGGTCATGTGAACTTTTCCCCTTTTCCTAGTGACTTTGGAAAATCACCTAGGGTAACAACTTCCAAGGTACAAATTTTAACATGCAGAAGTTGTTGACAAATAGCATGCATATGCCTTGTGAAGTTTTTCCCCTGGGATGGTCTCAAAAGCCCATCAAAAAACGCTTTCATATCCACCTTCAGTAAGAAGCATGGTTCCTTTTGCAATCCTCCACATAGCTGTATCTGTGAGACTTGGGCCAATTTTTACTGTTAAGAAAGAAAACTTCAATCTGCTGTAGTACCTTACTGTTTTCGTTTGGAGAAAAGCAGATGTGGATGTGAAAGGATGAACAGAAACTACTCGAGAATAATTCTAAATCATAAATTTGGAAACAGAGATATCAAAGCTTAATACGGAAACACTCAAATGATAACAAATCTATTGATTCCTACTTATCTTTAATAGATCGTAACTATATTATCCTTTATGATGTCAATATTTTATCCTAATTATTTTCAGATAAACTTCACAGAATAAAATTTAATTTCCATAATTATTTGTTGCAATATACCTTTAACCCCCTTTAGGTACCTATGTCTATGCATTCTCAATTACATAATGTACTTGTATATATTTTCTGCATAAGTAGAAGACATACAAAAACTCATCACGCATTGCATGTATCTAGAACAATTCTCAATCACTGTACTGAGATTCCCCATCCCCCAACTTACCTTTATTGTCCACTCATTATCATTATGATTATCCACTCCTACTAGTTCTCTGCTACACTTCCCAAGGAAATTGTCTGTTAAATCTTAAAGGATCGTACCTTATAATAACTCCATTCAGTATGACCAGGATAAGGGTAATAAGCAAGAGGACTATCGCTGCAAAAAGCAAGCTTCACTGTAGATAAATACAGTGTCCCTATAACAGGCCCTGCAGAAGTTGACAAATAGCATGCATATGCCTTCTGAAATTTTTCCCCTGGGATAGTCTCAAAAGTCCGTCGAAAAACGTTTTCATATCCACCTTCAGTAAGAAGCTTGGTTCCTTGTGCAATCCTCCCCATAGCTGTGTCTGTAAGACTTGGGCCAATTTTTACTGTTAAGAAAGAAACCAAGACAAATTATAACCTCATCAAATACTTCAATCTGCTGTAAAAACATATTGGGAAATAAAATAATTGTTAAGCAAAGAACAAAGCAGAAATTGCAAACTTTGACAAATAAAACTAAAAATCTTAATTATAAAGGTTTCATAATTTTCAATCAGATCCAAATATGCTGCAAGGTTATCATCACAAGGTATAGCATTGGTAGATGCCAGCCATATGTTGCCAGATACACAAGCATAACAGTATTGGTAGATTCTAGTCATGTTCCCACATAACGGCCAGCATCAGCCATTACTCATGGGGACTTCTTCCAGCAGCCCAGCAGTATTTCCATCAGCTGGGTTTTGGCAAAATTGTACAGAATTTGGTGATCTTACATTAACAGTTTTACTGCAGATGTATGATGACTTGGTTTCCAGCAATACCAATTTTAAAATTACAAATCTCTAATGCAGCTTGTTGCCACCTTTCACGCACCTAGGGGGGTTAGGTTGTTGTGGCAGAAATTTTCAAGCCACTAAGTGCGTCCTTGGGGGCAAGTCTCGAGTCAAGTACTGTCACTTGATCTTGACCCCTCCGTTTAGGCAAACTCCTAACGAAGCCAAGGGAGGTAGACCCTATTTGGTTGCTAAGGCTAATTAAGCTTTAGTTGTGATTTATGGATGAATAAGTTTTTTAGAACTAAAGACTGAAACAAGATTATTGCAATAGATAATTTAAACACAACAGCATATGAACTATACAACACCAGATGAGTAAATGAACTTATAGCAATAAAATGTATGATACAAGTAAAAGACCAATGCTGAAATGGAGTCACAAGATTGTAAGGTTGTTGTAATACTGGAAAAATGTTGCAAGTGTTCTTGGTCAGTTTTAGATTTAGTAAATGAGATGAGTGGATTAGGGGGAAAAGGGAATTCCCGATATACTCTAAGGTACAGGGAATATGTCCAAACTCACCAAGTGTGGTAGCACACGAGAAAATGTAAGCTGAATGGAGTCACAGGTGGATGTCCAACACTACACCAACAAGGATGTAGCCTGACGGGGCCTCACGGTCGCTTTTCAGTTGTTCTCGCTTCCTTTGTACAATTTTCCCACACAAAGCAAAATGCAATGCTGGATTTTCATTGTTGGGAGGTTAATTGAAAGTGTGAAAGCTAATTAGACTAGTCCCTCAATCCTTTTTTGGATATGATCAACTGGTCAGTCAAAACCGTAGAGATCCAGAGCATAACGGGGACTGAGACTTCTTGGTTTTAAGTGTTTTTGAACAATGTTTTCTTGGTTAGAAAAGAAAACCCCAAGAATCTCTTTTCAAGTCCAGTACTCGGGCAAGCCCTTGTCTATGAACCGTACTCGAGAAAACAATGGGGTTTATTTTAAACGTAAGAGTGCAAAAAGGAAAGTTTTCTAATTACTACACTGTGCAAATCTTTTCCCTTTCAGCAATTGGGTATAGCGCAGTGGGTTAGTATTTGTAATTTTGTATTACTTTGCAATAAAACTGAAATTGGAAATGGCAGTGTATAGATCTATAAAGCAAAACTACACTACAAAAGCAAAACCATGAAAAAAGTGCACCGACGTAAATCCCCCCAAGGGGGGATGGGGAGTGGGCTCTAAAGGAGCCTACTCAAAATATTTTATTACGGTATTTGCAATGCTTGAGGTGGATTCCAATAGTCCTTACGGATCTGGATCCAAAGGCTTCCAGGTTTTAGGAATGAAGCAAGAAAAAGGAATGTTGCTCTGGAAGGTTATGGATGGCCCAAATCTTCAATTTTCCGGCAGCAATTCTCCTTGTCCTGTCAACAAAAGAAAAAAACCAGTCACCTATCCTGCACTAAATGTGTTAAATATAACGTTAAAAGCATAAAATGGATAAGTACTGAATGATCAAAAAATATGCACAAGTACTTAACAATACTAGATCTATTCTAAGAATAATGCTTTACGATTCTAGATCTAGAAACATGCTTAAAAAGATCAGCCTTTAGATATTCTTTAAAAGAGAAACTAAACTACTTAAGCATGTGAAGAACCGTAACCAAAGGAGAAAGTTTGATTAAAATTGAAGGAGAGAGAGAGAAGAAAAGGGCTCAAGCTTGGGAATGCTTGGGCTATGGAGTCCGTTGGTGGAGAGGGGAGGGACCATGCCTCTCTAACAATGAGTTCTTAGAGAGTGAGAGAAGCAAGTAAGTTCACACAAATCCAAGAGAAGCACCTGTAAAACACCTTCACACTTGCCAAGAGACTTGTCAAATCTAGTAGAAATTCATGCTAACGACAAGAAGAGCATACCCATAAGCAAATCAACATGCAAAATTCTAAATCTTGAACATAAATTAATTGAGAGAAAATAAACTACTTTACTCACTCCTACTGATTAGTACTAATCCTTCAATGAGGCTAGCTTTGACAAGGAATGACACTAGCTTTGACAAGGAATGACAAATGCATAAAAGAAATTCTACAAGTTACCTCAACAAAAGCATGAGACAATGATCATCCAACACTTAAGCCATGCACCACATGAGACCTCCAAATCCTTTTATTATTCCAAAAAATACAATACAATACAACTAGAGAAGACCTTCGGTCTTTTGACCATCCGAAAATGAGGAAATGATGCCCGCTTAAATAGCCAAATGAGAGAGGGGGGGATGGATCACCAACTGAAGTTTGAAGTTGAGTTAGCTTGAGTCGATGAGAGTGATTGAAGGAATGATTAAGGAGATCTCAAGGTTAAAAGCGCCACATCTCTAACTCTATCACCGTCAAACGGTACAATGCCAAAAAATCCCAAAGCATGCGCTTCATTAGGGGAGGCGCACTTCTTAAACGTGGAGTTCAAGAGATAGAGAGAGGAGTTGTAGTCAATGGAGCTTAAGAGGTGGGTGCTACCTCCACCTCTCATCAACAAGAAGAGCATACCCATAAGCAAATCAACATGCAAAATTCTAAATCTTGAACATAAATTAATTGAGAGAAAATAAACTACTTTACTCACTCCTACTGATTAGTACTAATCCTTCAATGAGGCTAGCTTTGACAAGGAATGACACTAGCTTTGACAAGGAATGACAAATGCATAAAAGAAATTCTACAAGTTACCTCAACAAAAGCATGAGACAATGATCATCCAACACTTAAGCCATACACCACATGAGACCTCCAAATACTTTTATTATTCCAAAAAATACAATACAATACAACTAGAGAAGACCTTCGGTCTTTTGACCATCCGAAAATGAGGAAATGATGCCCGCTTAAATAGCCAAATGAGAGAGGGGGGATGGATCACCAACTGAAGTTTGAAGTTGAGTTAGCTTGAGTCGATGAGAGTGATTGAAGGAATGATTAAGGAGATCTCAAGGTTAAAAGCGCCACATCTCTAACTCTATCACCGTCAAACGGTACAATGCCAAAAAATCCCAAAGCATGCGCTTCATTAGGGGAGGCGCACTTCTTAAACGTGGAGTTCAAGAGATAGAGAGAGGAGTTGTAGTCAATGGAGCTTAAGAGGTGGGTGCTACCTCCACCTCTCACACATAGTCCCCACCAAACCAATCCTCAAACGCCAAATCAACACACTCGCCAATTCGTGAGGATGGCGTCATCTCCCATGCCATATGATTCGTAACTCTTAACATTATCCAAAGTTTTGACTCTACAGCATTTGAATGAAGTCGCTAATTCATATGGGACCCCTTTGCCATGTTATCCCACCTTTTAAACACGTCATTTTTTACTTTTGAAAATTTGACTTTAGTGCCAAATTGTTGCAACTTCAGCATTAAAATGTTGTTTTGATGCACCTTTAGAGAAATAATGCCTTAAGGGTTGAATTGGTTGCCCAAAACATAAGAAAAGTGGGTCCCAGGGTGAAGAGGACGCTATGAGTGTATAAACAAGCCTCCACACACCAAATTCCGCCTCCGGATCAAGGTTTTATGACATTTAAAAAAAATTAAACCATTAAAAAATGGCCTAATTTTGCGGGGAAAAACCATTTTCTCGGAATTGAACAAAAACTTAGGGGTACCTAGCACATGTCCATCCGACTCAATTCGAATGCCTAACATGTTTATAAACATTGACACAGAGGCTCTAATAACCTCCTTAGGCCTAACCACCAAGACGACTACCCCAACGAGTGAAAAACTTAGAAATTATTAGTCATTTGTTCAACAGCAAATAATTACCGAGGGAAAAAACGCTTTGGGCTAGTCGGCTTGATGTCTAAGTCTAGGAAACCGAGTCTTTTATAAAATTGACCATCCGAGCACATTTTTTACAATTTCTCCAAGGGGGTATGAACATGTGTTACAAAAAAAATTGAAAAAACTCCCACAAAAAGCCTGTCGGACTTCTGAACTCTGAAGAATGAACAAATATACTTGTTCTACCCGTGGCTCAACTACACCAAGGTGTCATCCCACAGAACGCTTGGAAAATAGAAAACTATAAAAGATACACATAATTTCCAGAAACATACATATGTTGCATTGTAATTTTGTAGGAAAGTATACAATATAATCACACATTTGGATATCCAAAATTGAATAGAAAATTACGTGATACATCAAAAAGACATGGACCATGGCATGAAACAAAATGAAAAACTGATAAATCATGACATATATATCAGGATTGAGGGCCAGTGGAAGACACTTCGCCTGCTTCAGAGGTTTGCTCCAACTACATCAATTCCTCCTCTGAAATTAGTGGGTCGAGGTCCTCAGGGCCATCACCATGCTCAACAATCCAATCAGAAATTGGATCAATATCATCCATCTCAATGGCCATACAATCCATGCCACTTGAGGCATTAAATAGTTTACAATTAAATCTAGAACCTAGATACAGTTTGGCTTCGAACTTTGAAAGTGTGCCTTAAGCTGCGATTGCTGGTGAAAAAAACGGATCTGAGAATGGGGTCTGAATGTTGAAAGTGTGCCCTGGCACAGAAGAAATGAGCTCTGATTCTCTGAAAATTCGTTTCCTAGCAGCTAGCTGCTGAAAATTGGTGCAAATTTCTGAACTATCTCCCCTCATATCAGCTCAGAAAAAAGCATAAAGTGTGCCCTAGCTGCTGCTGTTGTTGTAATCTGTAGCAGTGTTTTACGATATTTGCAACATTGAGATTCTGTAGTATGTACCCGAAAAGTGGCAGAGGTATGCTGTTGTAGCTGTTCCCCAGCTGCATTTCGAAGGTGGTCTCACTGTGCAAATGATGTAACAGCAGCTTGCAGCTGTGCCAAAAATCGGAGTACACAGCTGAATAATTCTCCACAGAAAATTGTTAACAGACGCATACCTCATATAATCAGCAGTCATCGTGTCAGAGATAATGAGGATTCAAATTAGAAATCAGCTTTAAAATAAACAAATTAACAGAATAGGTATTCCCTTTCATCCAGGAGCCCCAACCCCTCCTAACCTCCAATTCTTTTCAAAAAAACCTATGAAAAATCCACTGATTATAGCTGCTGGCAAATTTTTTCCCAAATCCAGATTTTCTAATTTCATAATGTAGTTATTTTCTACTACAGCATTTAGTTCCAATTTATTTAAGTGTGGTGAACTGACATTCTCATCCTAATCTAAATTCACTACAAAATAGCTATCCAATCCACTCTTGTCTGCATGCAACCACTCTTTTCCTATCTCATCTTCGTGCAACTACTTATTCACATTTTGCCAAGTGTGTTCATGCACTTCTTTATTTTCAGTTTAAAAATTGTGCACATACTCAAACTCGAACCCAACTTGTCTTCAATGCCAATTGTGATCCTGCGTCATTCTCCCCTTGACAGAAAATTTGTGGTCATCATGCTCACCATGTAGAACTGTTAGCTGGGTGTGACTCAAACATTGAATGACTTTTATAATCTGTCTCTGAAACCCATGTTACATTATCTGAGTCCTTTTCCTTTCCATCTCACTAAATACTGCTGGTAACTTTTTCTTTGAGGACTGATGGTCTTTCATTAATTTATTCATGCTCATTCTCAGGAATACATTGCCTCCAATAAGTTGGGTTCTTTTCTATAGTTGTTTGTTCACCTTCTTGATAATCATAGAGATCTACTACATAGAAAATCAGTGAAATATCCAACCCTTCAAGTAGCCCTACCACATTGTATATGGATTATCTGAAAATTTTCTTTAAATCACACAAGGACCTATCTTTTTATATTTTACTACATTATAAGCTACAGTAGGAAACCTTTCCTTTTGTAAATAAACCAGCATGGTCCACAACTGCAAAAGATTTTCCTTGTAATTTTGATTGCTGGCTACATAAATGTTCACTCAGTGAGCAAGATCTCAGTCGCAAATATGAAGCCATTGGCCAAGGTACAAAACCAATACTTACTGACTATCGGTATTCAATGCAAGCATGTATTCCTTGTAATGTGCTTCAACATCTTAAAGCCTTTGGATTTGGGTAGATCCACCTCACAGCCAAAATGAGATCAATTTCTTGGACTTCTGCATTTAAAACACATACCATTCCTCTATCTGTACTAACTGCAGTCACTGTCATGTACACATAAAGCTCACCTCATTCAATCTTACCTGAACTTTTGGTGAATGTATTTGCCAAAATCATAATTGAGCTCCAACATTCCCAGTGATCCGCATTGTAAGATGGCAATTGACAGTGGCATCCTTATACAAAACCATGGCCGGACTCTACAGAGATTTAAGGTTCGTCACAACCAGAGCTCAAAGCATGGAATCATTGTGAGAGGGTTGATAGAAGGCCTCAATGTAGGTGACCCCAATAGGCATCCCACCATTGTAGAAAACCCAGGGTGCACGAGGCATTTAAAGAATACAGGTAGATCTCTATCCATAAAGTGTACTCTGCAAAGGTCAACTTGTTTTATGTGCCCACTCACTGCCCTCTTAAGACAACGAACAGAGACTTCCTAGCATAAGAGCGGCAAGGGACTTGATTCCTGAGAAGCACCAATCCCTACAAGCACCACAGTCTCCTTGCATGTATTCACCACTAGGAAAAGAGCTCCCGAATAATATGAGGAAATCCAAAGGGAATTTAAATTGCTAGGAAAGTTCTGTAGAAGCAGAAGGCGGATTTCGGGATTATTTTGGAGAGCAGTGTGATTTTCGTGGCTGCTCAGTCCTGAACTAAGTTGCACAAAACGGGGAAACGGTGACACGTTGGAAACTTAACCCCCAAAATTTAAGAAACGTGGAAACGCGATATATATATATATATATAATCTGTAAATAATTATAATAATATATATATATATATATATTATAATTATTTACAGATTAAATTCAACATCACATTTAACATTTTTACTCATAATTTCATAACTGATTCCATAATGCAAGTGGAAATAGCCAAAAAACAACCTTCAAAATGAGGCTAAGCCGCTAATACATATATATCGAGATTCCAAAATCAGACTTTATATACGAGGCTACAAGTACAATACTACATCAACATGAACAATGAAAATATAAAGAAAACATGAGTTGAAGCCCGAAGACTAATAGTCATCATGCTCGAGCTCTTCTTCATCCTCCACCAATCTGCAAAACAAAATGGCACCACCGTGACCACACTGTCAATATTCAGCAACCCAATCAGCTGCCAAGACCGTGTCCACTTCTAGAGCCTCCACCGTGACCTTTGCACCACCACCATGAGCTGGAAATGGAGGCATGGGCTGCCAAAGAGCCATAAGGATGAGCCGCCCTGCCCAATATAATGTATACACTAAAGCCAAAGATCCGTGATGATGAACCGTAAGCCTTGAGCTACGCCAATGCACCGTTAGCTATGCCAATGGACCGTGAGCTGGCAATGAGCGTTGGGGATAAGTCGTGATGGCAAAAAGGAGGCGTGGGTGTTATTTATAACAAACCCCAAGGCATAAAGAACATTCTGGAAGCCTCTAAAACCCTAGCCGAAAAAGGCAAAAACCCAAAAAATTAAAAAAACAAGTGTTTTAGGCGGACTGTGGAAGGAAACGCGAGATTTTATTGAAATTCGATTTGGAAATGGGTTTCCGTTTTAAGGAAACGAGTTTCCGACATGCGAAACGGTCCCCATCAATTGGAAACGGGTTTCCGAGTTTCCGTCAAGAAATAGGCTAGAAACGTGGGTGGGGGGCACGTTTCCTGCAACATAGGTCCTGAATAAGGGTTTGAAAACTGGTTCTAGAAGATGAACATAGTTAGTTTCCAATGATGAAGGTCTTTAAGAGTTACAGGATGATAATGCATGGCTTCTAGGAGATGTGTGTCGATCAATCTAGTTAATGTGATGCCTAGCTGCTAGGAGAAACTAAACACATCTAGCTGAGGCTTTGAAATTTTGAATACACATCCAAAATCAAGCGGTGTCACAACAATGACTGATTATGATAATTGATAACAATGATTGATCCTGATAATTTATGTCATAGGCATCGACAAATGAATTTATGAAGCATGAATATGTTTGAAAATCAAACCTGTAGCAAAGTTTAACTTAGGACATTTTGAAATGAATGGAAAATATGATAATGGCTTAGTGAGAGTAACAGGAAAATCCCCTGGATGCGGATGCAATTACGAGGAAAGATGACGCAGCGGATGTGCAGCATGTCGAGGCCGACACGTGCCGACTAGTTGGGTAATAATGTTGAGAGGTGGCATCCGTTGCAATGGTGGGGAAGCCATTAAATGGGAAGCTTTCCCAAGTATGGTGCATACAAATCGATGGTGTTAGTTTTTGTACCTAGGCAGATGTTCCCTAGGTGACTTTAATTTTTGCCTAAAGTCACTTTAAGAGGGAAAAAGGTGACCCTCACATTAAATTTCACTTAATGAGACTTTATAACAATAAAGTCACTTTTTGATAAATTTAAGTGGGTGAGTGATTTTATTTATGAGAAATAAATAAAAGGGATTTTCACTCACATTCAATCTCATCCATTGGATTGATTCTTTTTCCACCATTGGATTAAGAAACTCACTTAGGGTTGAACAAAAAGCATGAGGGAGGCAAAAAGGGTTTCACTTTTCATTGTTGCATGAGAAGAGAAGAGCTGAGAGAGAGGAGGTCGAGTTTGCTGAAGGAGGTCATGATTTTCCAGGTTGTTGACTGAAGTGATTTTGGTGAGCAAGGAGGTCGAGACTGCATTTATTTTTTGCTGGCACAGATCCCAAGAAGAGTACAGCCTGACTGTACGGCTGCTTCATTTATTGCACAGATTTGGAGGGGTGTACGGCCTGTTTTATTTCTGCTGTACGGTGCATTAAATTTGGCACCGTTTTCGAGGAATAGTACGGCCTAGTTAAATGCTGTACGGACAGCATTAAATTTCAGCGCAGAATTCGAGGTACGGCCTATGTGTACGGTCTGCAATTTTTGGCACAAATTTCGAGGAAGAAGTACGGCCTGTTTTGCTACTGTACGGCTGCATTTATTGGCACTGTTTTCTAGGAAATGTACGGCCTGTTACTGCTGGACATTTGCATGTGATTTTTGCACAGAAAAGAAGAAGGGTGTACCGCTGGGTTTGCTGAGCACATTTCCAGACTTTGTGAAAAAGTTTGCCGGTGGAGATAAGTTGTATTTTTCACCATTTTCTGTCCTGAACTTTGCTGAAGAATAATAAAAATCTCTCCTCTCTCTGACTGGTTTTCCCCGTGGGGGTTTTTCCAGCGCTGATTAGCCAAAAATCTCTGAGTTAAATTTATGGTGTGCATGCATTTGTTTTCAGCCTGTTAGTAATTTTTACTGTGTTTAAAATTGTTCAGCAAAATTTTAAGTAGCTTCAAGCCTATGCAAAACCGGCTGAAGTGAAAAACACAAATTGTTCATTTAAACCAGCAAGCAGTAAATCTCAGTTTTTCAACATGGTATCAGAGCAAGGGGGGCTGAAACAGTGATTTTTGCAGACACACAGAAATTTGCAGCATTCAGAATTTTTTTTGTTATTTTACTTCTGTCAGTGAACAGCACTTTGTTGAGTTGTTGTTGAGATGGCTACGGGACTTAGATTGGAGGATAGGTTGGATGGAACACGGAATTTTGTGCCGTGGAAGGCTAGGATTTTGCTGTTACTTGAAGAGAATGAGTTATGGCCAGACATAGTGAGGAACACTACTACAAACCCCATAACCATTCCTGCATCTACAGATGCAGCAGCCCTCACAGCCTTCAATAAGAAGGACTGCAAAGCCAGAAGAATTATTCTTGATGCCGTGAAAGATCACATTATTCCTCACATTTTAGGAAAGGACAAAGCACATGAGATGTGGACAGCCTTGACCAGTCTGTATGAGAGTTCTAATGAGAACCGGAAAATGGTTCTCAGAGAAAAACTCAAGAGTATCAGGATGAATGGAGGAGAGGGAGTCACAGCTTACCTTAGTAGGATTTCTGCAGTTCGGGATGAACTTGCAGCAGTTGGGGAGAAGGTTGCCGCTACAGAGCTTGTGCGGACAGCAGTGAGCGGGGCTTCAAAGTCCTGGGGGGCTTTTGTGCAGGCTATAGTGGGCAGGGAGAACCTACCTGACTGGGAGAGGCTATGGGATGACTTTGTACAGGAGGAGACCAGGAGGGGTCTTGTACAGGGTAGTACTTCTCAAAGAGGGGTTGATGATGAGGATGTGGCTTTGGCAGCCAAGGGTAAGAAGAAGAAGGGCCCCAAGAAGGGTGGGGCCAAGCAGCAGCAGCAGCAGGGACAGCAGAGTGGACAAAAGAAGGACTTGAGTAATATCAAGTGCTATGCTTGTCAGGCGTTTGGACACTATGCCTCACAGTGTCCAAGCAAGAAGAAGAAGAAGGGGCAAGGACAGCAGACCGCAG
>LPNX010139839.1:87115-128844 GCA_001517045.1 Pseudotsuga menziesii | reverse complement strand
ATGGAATTCGTCTTAGACGCTCTGTATTGATGGACTGTTTTCTCATCTCTTCCTTTTCACCCAGATCAAACTTAATGACTGTAATGATGTGATTATCTTGTCTTTGATAGTTCTCGTGTATGTATCTTTATGATCTTTTACCTGTATATGACTCCATGCCCAATGGATATGTGATTGGTTTCAGCCAAATGAATGAATGCTTAAATATTGTTTATCATTTGATTTTGTAAGATTTGTGTTGAGAGATCCCTCTCTGGGAGAGAAATATCAATATCTTCCTAAAGTGGTTTTGCTGTTACCTCGGAGTGTGCCCCCTACAACCTGGGTACAATTCTGAGTGATAACAGCATCAACTGTGAGCTAGAGAACCGAATCATCCTCCATATTCTTTAGGAATGAGTAGTTGTTCTGGTTTTGGCTTTCCTGATTTGAACTCAACAATTTGTCCACGTCTTCTCTTAACTGCTTAATTTGGCCAACCTGCTCACAAAGATTACTCTCAAAGTCATCAATTCGGTTGTCCACCATGGAGATGTGATAAGAAATCTTGGCTCGATGGGTTAGCTCGAGTGGTTGAGTCGTATTCGTAAGCAAAAGGTCTTGGGGTCAAATCCCCGGGTTGCTATGCAAGGGCTTCACTCGATGTCCCCACCGGTTTAGGCTTCGTAATCAGGGCTGACGATTTTCCTTGGGTACCATCCTCAAAATGAGGGGAAGTACCCTAGGGGTTTGCGAGATATGTTCCATATAAAAAAAATGTGATAAGAAATCTTCCTAAGAGCATCCACTATACCTTCAAACAGATCATGCAACATCCTCATCATTTGCTTAAGGTCAAAGATGTCCACACAAACCCTCTAAAAATTATCTCTCCAAGACGGCATCACTTCATCTATAGCCCTGATTTACCGTCGAGGATTAAATGACCCAAAATTAGCACTGAAATTTTGCCAACAAACACAGCAACCACCTCTCCCACAATCCATAAACATGGAAGTAATGGCCCAAAAGGGTCCACCCACAACAAGGGATAGAGGCCCACGCAAGCCCAAGACTAGTGCACACTGCAAACACAAAATTCCTGCACTCTCTAAGATGAATGTCAACAACTCGGAAAGGAAATTGCAAGCCAGGCTTCGAGAGGAAGGGGAGACCCTTCCGAAATTGCACTCCACTAAGCTAACCTCCACACTCTCCTCCACAGAACCCACTTCAATCCTAGCCAAGGCAGAGCATAAGGCAAGCGACAAATAAGACTCAAGGGAATGGCTCTCACACAAGATAATCCCAGCGTCATCTTGAGGAGCAATAACCATTGCCATAATACCACAGGTATGAGTAGAAGATGATATGTGCAAGCTAAAGGCGTCACATGGGGAGGCATTAAAGGGAGGATAAGACATGAAGCTTAAGTCGGGGGCCAAGTGCCCAATTCCAAAGTTGAATCTGCCACCTCGTTGTTATACCCATGGAGGTTGCTCATATAAAAAGAAAAATTGCTAAGGGACCCACTTCCTATACGACTAACAACCCTCCTTTTCGACATGTGTTCCCTTATCCAAGGTGGGCACCAAGGTTGGCCAACCCATCCACAAGCTCATTGTTGTTTCTTTGAACATGAATGAAGCCCGGGCCTTTGGTTTCTTTGAGAAAAAGAATGGTTCACAGTTGCAGACACCCTTGATTTGCCTCCTCACAAGCTAGATTTTTTTGAGCAAAACAAATAACCAACAAAGAGTCTCCTAAAATAATTGCTTTGGGCAGATTGAGAGTATCAAGATATTCCGCTCCCATGAAAAAGTTGTCACTGTATTTCCTCCAGGGTCTAATAAGACCCCCCCCCTACACCTGCCATCCCTAAGAAAACCTAGATTATTTTATGAAGATCAAGCATGAGGTATTTAGTAGGATCCAAGAGTTCAAAGCTCTTGTAGAGAACCAGATATGTAACAAGATGAAGGCACTAAGATCTAATATATGGAGGAGAGTATGCCTCCAAGGAGTTTGAATATTTTCATAGAGAAGCATTGATCAAGAAGGAGTTGACAATGCCTTGCAACCTGCAGCGAAATGGAGTTGCTAAAAGGAATATTAGGTCCCTTGTTGAGACAACTATAGCTTTGGCTCATGACCTAATTCTTGCATATGTTCCTTTGGATAGAGGTATGTAGTATAGTTGTAACTTGTCTACATTCTAAACAGGGGTCCTTACGAGGTATTGAAGAAGCAAACACCAAAGGAATCTTTCACTAGCCAAAAACCCCAAGTATGACACTTTAATGTTTTCAATTGTCTTATATATATTCATATTCTTGAGGATAAAAGAACTAAATAGAAACCCTTCAATTTGAAGGGTGTAGTTGTTGGATACAATGAGTCAAACAAAGCTTACAAAGTCTACATTCCACCACAATGAAGGATGGCAGTGAGCTACGACGTGAAGTTAGAGGAGGATGCGTGGTCATAAAGGTCTCAAGAGCTAGCAACAAATGTTACACCTCCAAAAACACTTGTTGTCCCATATGTTGATCCAAAGAAATCAAAAATTTCAAAATCGGATCAACAAAGTTCCAAAGATTGAACCAATGCTTTAGTACCTGTTGTCGCCTTTCACGCCCCTCGGGGGTTAGGTTGGCGTGGCAGAAATCTTCAAGCCACTAAGTGTGTCCTTGGGGGCAAGTCTCAAGTCAAGTACTGCCACTTGATCTTGACTCTTCCGTTTAGTCATACCCCTAACGAAGCCAGGGGGTAGACCCTAAGAGTTACTAAGGCTAATTAAGCGTTTAGTGGTGGTTTATGAATGAGTAAGTTGCTTAGGAGTTTTTTAGAAATAAATACCGAAACAAGATTATTGCAATAGATAATTAAAACACAACAGCATATGAATTATACAACACCAAATGAGTAAATGAACTTATAGCAATTAAATGTACGATACAAGTAAAAGACTAGTGCTGAAATGGAGTCACAAGATTGTAATGTTGTTGTAATATTGGAAATGTGTTGCAAGTGTTCTTGATCAATTTTAGATTTAGTAAATGAGATGAGTGGATTAACGAGGGAGGGGGATTCCCGATATACCACGAAGGTACACGGAATATGTCCAAACTCACTAAGTGTGGTAGAACACAAGGAAATTGTTGAATTTTAGCATTAGCATGAATACTTAAAAAATTTCCAGACTAACTTTAAACAAATGATAAGTGCAGTGAAATAACATTCATCACATCAGCACAATGGACACAAGAGTTTTTCATTGGGAAACCTTTAAAGGACAAAAACCCCAAAAAGCATTAGTAATTCATCTCGTAAATGAGATGCCTGAAATTCTTCAAAAAGTTCCACAAACCCCAATAGGGTTAACCACAATACCAGAAGATCAATATTTCCAAATTACATCAAAAATGCCCAACTAGGGTTTTTCAAAAATTAGGGCTTTATAACGCTTTTCTCTCTCCTGCCCAGAAAGACAGCTAACTGCCCGGATCTGTTGACTGTACCTATCAGTCTGCCTGAATCTGATATTGAACTGCCTGATCTACCCACTGCTTGCGTGCTACCTGAAAATTCCTGCACACGCTGCTCGCGGTCTGTTCCTTGTTGCCCACGGACCCCTTCTATGCCCGTCCTATCTTCTCGATTGCCTAATTGGCAGCTCTGTTGCCGCCCAAAAGGGCTAGCAACTCTGCCCGTAGCCTTACAGGCTTGGCCGAGGGCCTGTTGAAGGCCTGGAAGCCTTACGGCTACCTCAAGACCCTTACGGGTCTACCTTCGGGCTGCCCGGAGGGCCTGTTAGGCCACAGCAACCCTCACGAGCTTGCTATTTGGCTGCCCGAGGGTTGGCCGTAGGCCAAACCCTCACGAGTATGCCTGTAGCAGGCTTCCCAAGGGTGTCAAGAGGGCAGTGCCCTCTAGTGGCTTGCCCGAAGAATGACAGGAGGGCTGCCCAAGTAGATCTGCCCAAATCTGAAGGTGGTTGCCCAGATTTGAAGGTGGTTAAAGATGAGGGTTTTTTGAGGAAACCCTTAAGACAAAAAAGTTTAAAACCCTAGCTTAGGGTTAGTCTTCAATGGAATATGGTGATGCCTTAGCTAGACTCATCCATGCTAGGGCACAATCATGAACTTTTCTTCTTCAACTTGCGAAATCTTTATAATAGCAGTTGTGCGTGTGAGAGCAAGTGTGTGTGTAATAATTAATTAGCTTGATCTTCTTTTATATCCTTGAGTCACCTGTAGGGACCAAAATTAGAAAGAACAAAATAATGTTATTTTGTTCTTTTCTAATTTTCACTTTTACCTTTTAGCCTCAAAAGGTCCTTTATATATTTTTTACTTTTGCCAAAGTCCTTATTTATTTTTTACTTTAACTTGTGGTCTTTTTTCTGTGGTCCAAAAGTCCTTATGTATTTTTTACTTTTGATTTTAGCTTTCTTCAAGTGCCCCCTATGGTCTTTTAATTTCATTCAAAGTACATCATCATAAACCAAGAGAGTTACTAATGCTTTTATCTCACACTGTGTGACACCAAGATCAAGTACTAGGGTATCTTAACCAAGGGTAGCTAAGCCTTGGAGAAGACATCAGGCCCATTAATCAAGGGTCAGAGTGTCACACATGCCCAGACCAAGTCTAGGACTTATAGTGCCTTCCTAGTAACAGACCAGGTGCCTCAGCCATAGGTGCATAATTTGACCCTAGGTCAAATACTTGGTAACAGACCAAGCGCCTCCATTCTCCAAGAGAATGGCTACTCAGAACTAAGCTGACTCTACCAGTACTAGAGTGGTCCACATCGTGGTCCCGGACCAGATGTCTACCATTCAACAGAATGGTCACTCAACACTGGGTTGTGTCTACCCAGGGCAGAGCTGGGTCCATATCATGGTCAAGGACCAGATATCTACCATTCAACAAAATGGTCACTCAACACTGGGTTGAGTCCACACCGTGGTCCCAGACCAAGTGTCCCCATTCTCCTCAGAGAATGGCCCTCAATGTTGCTCAGAAAAATCAACAGAGATGTGGGTTGAATGGAGTCACGGGGGGATGTCCAACACTACACCAACAAAGATGTAGCCTGGCAGGGCCCTGCAATCACTTTTCAATTGTTCCCACTTCCTCTATACAGCTTTCCCACACGAAGCAAAATACAACACTTGATTTTCGTTATGGTGAGTTTTAATTGAAAGTGAGAATAATTAAACTAGTCGCTTTCAACTATTTAGTGGAAGCTGCAACGATCCAGAGCATACCAAAACTAAGCCTTGATAGTTTTAAGTGTTTTTGAACAAGGTTTTCTTAGTTAGAAAAGAAAACCCAAGAATCTCTTTCCAGGTCCAGTACTCGGGCAAGCCCTTGTCCATGAATCGTACTCGAGAAAGCAAGGGGGTTTATTTTAAAAGTAAAATTGCAAAAAAGAAAGGTTTTCTAATTACTCAAGCGCGCAAATCCTTTCCCTTTCGATAATTCGGTATAGCGCAGTGCATTAGTATTTGTATTACTTTGCCATGAATGAAATTGAAATTTGAAAAAGCAAAGTATACAGATTTGTAAAGCAAAACAATGAAAAAAGCGCACCGACGCAAATCCCCCCAAGGGGGTTGGGGAGTGGGCTCTTAGGAGACTACTCAAAATCTTTTATGATGGTATTTACAATGCTTGAGGTGGATGCCAATGGTCCTTATAGATCTGGAACCAAAGGTTTACAAGGCTTTATGTGTAAGACAAGATCAAGAATTGTGCTCCGGGAGTTCTTTGAACAACTTAAATCTTTGATTTTTCGGTAACACTTCTCCTTGTCCTGGCAATAAAAGGGAAAAACCAGCCACTGTAATGCACCAAATGTGCCAAATAAAGCGTTAAGAAAATAAAATATTAAGTACTGAAGGATTGGAAATATGCACAAGTACTTGATAAAAAACTATATCTACTTCAAAAATATTACTTTATGATTCTAGATCTAGATACATGCTTAAAAAACCATCCTTCAAATATTCTTTCAAAAGAAATACTAATCTACTTAAGCATGTGACTAACCGTAACCAAGAAAGATCTAATTTAAAAGTGAAATAAAGAGAAAGAGGAGATAGCTCCAAGCTTGAGAATCCTTTGAGTTGTGGAGTTTGTTGGTAGAAAGCGGAGGGACTATGCTCCTTGGAAGTGCTCGAAAATTAGAGGATTCAAACAAGATCAACCAAACGTTCGAGCCTAGATACCTGTATCAACTCATCAATTCTTGAACAAAGAGATGGTTAAACGCAAGGGTGCTAACAACAAAAGAAACCCGAAAAACATGCATTTAAACAAAATTAAATATACATCCAGGAGATCTAATGCAACTAATCAGTAAGAAATAATCAAGCAAGAAATTTAAACAAACATTACTTCTCCTTGTAGGCCCAAAACAAACCAAACAAGTACAACAAAAATGAATGATACAGATTACCTCAAGAATTATGCAATGTTCATCCACACACTTGAGCCATACACCACATGAGACCTCCAAATCCTTTCTATTATTCCAAAGAGTATCACAACTATAATACAACACTTGGGCATCCCTTCGATCCTCTAACCATGCCAAATGAGAGAGCAAAGTTCTGTTTAAATAACCAAATGGTAGTGGGGGGGGACCACCACCAGAGATGAAGTTGAGTTCAAGGAGATGATTGTGGATCTTGTTTGATGTGATTGGCAAGGGGATGCGCCACCTCTCAAATAGAGATTCGCTCCCACCAAAAACATACCAACCAAACGCTTGACTCCAACAATGCAACATGCCACAAATCAGAGCACGTGAAGGAGTTAAGCGCATGATCTTAAATCTCACTTAAATAAACAAAAGGGGATGTGATTGGAAATGGGATGTTCAACATCAACATCTGGCTCAAACTCCTCGAAGTCGGACCCCTTAGGGACATCTATGACCCTAGTAGAAGCACGGGTTGCACGACTAGGTCGTCTAATGCCACAAGTACTACCACTACCTGCGATGTCTGGATCTGCACATGTATCCCTAGGTACTAGTGGATGCAGTCCCACCTCAACTCATCTGCAACTTCAATATTAAAATCAGATTCAAACTCTGTCAACTGACTCTCCACAACCCATTTCAGGTTTGGATCAATATCCTCCAACACAATGGGATTTGTATTAGGTCATTTGTTTAGCAATTGGTTGTGACTTAGCCGGAGGTTGTACTGCATGAAGACGAGATCATTTAACCGTTGTTGTTCCACACGGTTTCTCTTCTTCATTACCGCTCAAAGATAGACCAATTGTGCTCACACCCAAAAGCACTGCAAAGTTGACTAAGGATTCGAATTGCAAACTTTTGCAATTGGGCACATTGGCTACCAAATGATTCCCACCAACTTGTTGCAGAGACAAAATTAGTTCAACAAATTAGATTGCAAATTGAACTTAAACAATTTAAAGGCTAAAGCTTAAACAATTGAACTTAAAACTTTAAAATTAAAGCTTAAACTAAAACAATTGAACTTGAACTTAATCAAACTTTGAATTCTTGGAAATTTCAAATTGTTTACCTGGTTGGTCCTCATCTCTTGCCTTCTTTGCTAGGTTTTTTTCCAAAGGTGCCTGTGGCTCTATTAAAAGAGTTGATTTGTTTATGTATCTCCATCTGCTCACTTTCATCAGGGACCGTGCGTTCTAGGTACTCATACAAACCATCTTTGACCTCCCCTATTAGATCATCTCCTAACTGAACTCTGTAATGATACCTTGGGTTCAAGAAATACCCAGCTACATGTATAGGGTGATGGAGTTGATTGTTCCATCCGTTGTCAATAATCTCCCAAATAGGCCCATACGTGGCCACTCTGTCTTTGTATGCTACCTTTATTTGCTCCTTTGCCTGATCCTAGGTACTAGTGGATGCAGTCCCACCTCAACTCATCTGCAACTTCAATATTAAAATTAGATTCAAACTCTGTGACTTAGCTGGAGGTTGTACTGCACGAAGACGAGATCATTTAACCATTGTTGTTCCACACGGTTTCTCTTCTTCATGTGAAACCACTCAAAGACAGACCAATTGTGCTCACACCCGAAAGCACTGCAAAGTTGACTAAGGATTCAAATTGCAAACTTTTGCAATTGAGCGCAATAGCTACCAAATGATTCCAACCAACTTGTTGCAGAGACAAAGTTAGTTCAACAAATTAGATTGCAAATTGAACTTAAACAATTTAAAGGCTAAAGCTTAAACAATGAACTTAAAATTTTAAAATTAAAGCTTAAACTAAAACAATTGAAAATTAAAGCTTAAACGAATACAATTGAACTTGAACTTAATCAAACTTTGAATTCTTGGAAATTTCAAATTGTTTACCTGGTTGGTCCTCATCTCTTGCCTTCTTTGCTAGGTTTTTTCCAAAGGTGCCTGTGGTTCTATTGAAAGAGTTGATTTGTTTATGTATCTCCATATGCTCACTCTCATCAGGGACCGTGCGTTCTAGGTACTCATACAAACCATCTTTGACCTCCCCTGTTAGATCATCTCCTAACTAAACTCTGTAATGATACCTTGGGTTCAAGAAATACCCAGCTGCATGTATAGGGCGATGGAGTTGATTGTTCCATCTGTTGTCAATAATCTCCCAAATAGGCCCATACGTGGCCACTCTGTCTTTGTATGCTACCTTTATTTGCTCCTTTTCCTGATCCATAGCCTCATAAATGTAACCTATGGCCAATCTTTCCACATCCACAAGGAGCTCAGCAATTTTCACAACCTCTGCTACTTTTTTCCAAAATGCACTATCATTAACTTTCTTTTTGGTTTCTTTTGCATCTTTCCTGCGAGCCCACTTAGATGAAATCCATTCATCACAAGAAGACATCTTTTACAAGTTCTCCTCCTGGGAAATGAGAGATTGCACTGTCAGGAGGTGAGTTGCAAATCTCGTGATGGCAGGCCTAACAAGTTCCATGTTCCCAGTGTTTTTCCTCATCAAATTCAAGACCCATGAATGGTTGTAGATATATTCCGTAATGCTCTTGGCATGCTCTATAACATCCCTGACCCAATTCTGTTTGCCTATATCCTCAAGCATGAGATCTATGCAGTGTGTAGCACATGGGATCCAAAATATGGTTTTGTGTTTGCTCTCTAACATCTTACCAGCAAGGACATAGTTAAAGGCATTATCTATGATGATTTGAACAACATTTGTCACTCCCACCTCCATAACAACTTCATCCAACCGCTGAAATAGCAGGTTTGCATCTTTCACCCTATCAGAAGAATCAACTGATTTAAGAAACATGGTTCCTTGAGAACAAGAGACAAGGAAATTGATTATTGTACGGTTCCTTGTATCGGTCCATTCATCTGACATGATGGTACATCATGTAGTGACCCATGACTCCCTAAAATCCTGCAAGTATTCATTTATGGACATAACCTCCTTTTTCAAAAGTGATCCCCTCAAGTCATGCATACTAGGGCCTTTGAAGCCCTTACCAACAGCGAAAATGGAATCCCACATGGGCTGATAATAAAGTGAACAGGCGACATTAAAGGGGATATCTGAATTGTACTACCATCTAGCAATATACTCATAAGCAACTTCTTTGCATTGCTTTTTCCAATGCTCATCTAAGGTGGGCTGAATTTGGTTCGGTTGAACTTGAGATTGAGAGGAATTGGCACTTGCAAAGGAGGGGATAAGTGTAGAAAAATAGTGTTGAAGGGTCTTCTTCTTTTTAAGCTAAATTTCACCAATGTTTGGACAAGAGGGAAGAACATAATGGAAGGGGTCCTTACCAACAGAAGAAGGGGCAAAGGAAGAGCCTTCAAACTCATTTAATTCGAATCTCCTCATAGTGGCATTGGCAAGTTCTCTCTTCCTCCATATCTCAGCTTCTATCTCTTTCTGGCTAGCCTTAGCTTCTTCAAATTTTTTAAACTAATTTAACAAATCAATTCTAATCCATCTAATTACTTCATTTGGTGCCTCACATGGGAGAACTTGACCTCTTATTCCAACCAAGTGTTGCTTCACCCTATAAATCCCACCCCCCCCACCAAACGCATATGTTTGTTGCAATATTTGCAAAAGACTTCACCATCAACAATCTCAACATGGGCCCATGCAGCATCTTTGGCTCTTGGAGCCATTGAGAAAATGCAAAAAATTGGTTTCTGCTGGTGCAAAATGGAAAAAAATTTGAAAATACACAATTCAAATTGAAAAATTAAAATGTAAATATTAAATGCAACAGAAAATATCATTTGCAATTTAGCATTCCAAGATTTTTTAAGAAAAATTTAAAAAAAATAGATTTTAATTTTAATTTAGCATGGCATAATACAGTTAGCTTGAGCATACCTTGGTCCTTAAAGGAAATTTGAGGCTTGAATAGGCTTGAACAACTTGCCCAGTTCCCACAATTCAGCCTCCTACAAGTTTACAGGCAACTACACAAATTTAATAATTTTAATTCAGGACCAGGCTTAATCAGGCTCAGTGTCCAAGTTCCAACTCGAGGCTCGAGTAGCAAGTTAGCAACTAGCTACTCAAGGCTCGGGTAGCAAGTTAGCAACTAGCTACTCAAGGCTCAAGCGTCCAACTCCAACAGTCAACGCCCGTTCAAGTTTCCAACTCCACGAGTCCTGGGATAGCCCAAACTCCAAACCGGCGGCTGCAAAAGAGACAAACAGTTGATGGCAAAGCTAATTCGATGATGTGAGTGAAATGGGAGGGAGAGGGGTCTTTTTTATAACTTTAGCATGCATTTTTAGGGTTAGGTTTTAGGTTAGTTTACTTCTTTAAAAAAAACAATTTCAAGTTGATTTTGGTCCCTGCGAAGGTGTTTGGACACTATCTGACTGGTTAGTCACGGGCTCGGCTGGCTAGGACCGGTTCGGTAACGAACCGACCAGTTCAGGCCTCGAGTCGATCGGTTCGTTACCGAACCGGTTCCCCGTCCGGTTTTTGTCTCGGTTCAAACCGCCAAGATTGTTGGCAAGTCAGGCTGGCCGATTCCAGCTCCAGTCTGGCCAATTTTTAAAACACATGCATGAGGGTGTACTGCTGGGGGCGCATTATCCAAAAGCAGTAACTGCAACTGCTACAGATCTAGGGGTTTGGCCCTTCAGGTTCACTGGTTGTTTCTCTAGCTCATATTGTACTTCTTCTTTATTATGTTTTCTTTGGGCTCGAGAAAGAAGAAAGCCCCTCTGTAGTTGGTTTTCCCTATTGGTGTTTCCAGGATAAATTTCCGAGTCATATGTGTGATTTCCTAATTGTTTATGTGTTGTAAGAATTTCATGTGCTGCAAATTCTAATTTTGATAGAAGTGTATTTCATTTGGGATTAGTGAATATTGTGGTCATGTTGAGATTCAGACTTCCCAAGGCGAGTGGAGACCTTTGGGAAAATTTACAAATAAAACTCATTATAAGCTCAACATGTCACTTACAGGAATAGTACAGGGGCGAGGAGGATAACACTCCATACCACAACCACTCGGACTAAACCCAATTAGCATTCATCCCACCATAAAAAGGTGCAAACTAATACAAATATACCTGGCCTCCACTGTGACAATCAATGACCAATGTAATTTAGATGTTATTTCCCTTACCTGTCCACGATGGCATTTCTATAAGATTGCTCCGTCCCTCTTCTGAAATAATCTGTAAAAACATTTAGCAATCATTTTTTGCTGATCAAAGGTAGCAATACCTTTGATTTGCTTCCTGTATTTTTGTCCATTTCCATAAATACTGGGTCAGATGCTAGGAAAACGACTTGGAAGGCACAAAAATTATGATGACAGAAGGCATTGCATTATGTTTTCAATGTTCTTTTAGCAGTAAAGTCTAACTAGGTTTGACAAACTGCATATCCTTCAATATCTAGATACTTGACAACAATCATAAAATTCGACTTCTTACTTTGCTAATATGGATTTTTTCCCAGACTTCCCACAATTTATATGCAAATGGGAAGTTGGATAAGCATTGTGTGATCCAATATAAAGAATTTTTCAAAAGTCGATTCAATAAAAATTCTGTGTACCAAAATATGGGAAAGCTGCCCTGAAGATAAGGAGACAGGCTTACAGTGTTGCCAAAGGTTCCCAGCAAAACCCTCTACCTTTCTGGTGTTTTCCTCCAACTTCTTGCCACATTTATTAAGAACATCTGCAATCTTGTCCATAGGCCCTGCATAAAGAGTCAAGACAATAACACCCTGCATCAGCAAAGCTTGGTTTCCCATTAGGTCCAAAAGTCCCTGTTAAGCTTGATATTTTTCTTTTTTAAGTTCCTTCTTTAAACTCAATAGAAGCATTACACCTAGACCGAAGAGGTCAGGCATCACAGCCCTTAGGGGTGAACCACTAATCACAAGCACTTCCAATAAACTAGTTACCACAACGGGGAATCTATTCCATCAAATTAACCCAGGGCTCGCACCTGTCCCAATGGCTTATTTGTGGTCTTGAAGAATTAAAACTTGGTGGGTGGCTTGACATGCCACCGAATTCACCACTGAACCATGACCCTACTGATGTTAATCTTCAATTTTAAAATGTAAACATTCCAAAATCAATAGCAGATACAATCATAAGCAAAGGTAAATAGTCTAAATTATTTCCTAGCACTCACACAAACAATAACTTTCCTGAATCAAAAATATTCTGTTTGCAATTAAACCTGTAACCTCTACTGATAGTAAAACTTATGCATCCCTCTCTTTTTATCAAAAAATCTGAGTTAAATTAATCAAAAGCCCAACTTCCAAGATCAATTCCCAATTTTTTAGTGCAGAACTGAAAAATCGCAAAGTTAAACCATCACATTCAGAACTAAAAAAACCTCCTTGACTGACTGAAGAACAGTTTACAACCATCAATTCCCATTAATTAAGAAAGCAAATTCAAAGTTGAAAAAGGTAAGCCCTCAGAATCAAAAGTAGTTTTTCTTATCGCTTCGAGAAGCATGCCCTTAGCAGCTGCACAGCAAAGATGGTTATCTATTCTACCAAAATCACTTGGCACTTGCGCCTGGCCTCATCCCTTTGAACTAATGCCATGCAGACCACAGCAAGAAAAGAAACCTGCTGGGAAGCTTAACACTATATTGACTTCACTCCCATGGCAAAAGTAAAAACTTGGGTTCCATAAATTGAAACATAAAGTGAAAACAACAAATTCTGAATCTTCACAAGGGTGGACTGAAGGACAAATCCTCCCAATCAAAAGGCGATGATTGACATGTACATGCCATTTCTCAACAAATGCACTATCATAGTCTACAGTTAATAACTTAATTACATAACAATGAAAGTCTCCTGGACATAAGCTTTGCAATTCATAGATTAACTTTTCAAACCTTTCAAAATGCACACTAAAAAAATTGTAAAGGCAAAAAATATGTCATAATATTCTCAGAAAGGCTTGATAAAACAATTCAATAACTCGTCCTGGAGTATGCCCTGAAACTCTGCTTCTGCTTGACTAAGAGCTCATTTTTCTCGGATGTAAAGAAACAGTCTAACGACCCAAGACACAATGCCATCTGGCAGAAGTGCAAGTCTGCCCCCTTACAGACCATTAGTGGATTATTACAGGTGGCAAGATTTTGTCTCTACAAAATGAAGTGACTGTATGTCAGGGTCTTGAGATAGTGTCAGCAAAGGCTAGGCTGGCAGCCTTCAATATCAGACCATTTTTCCTCCTTCAGAAAATTAAAGAACCAAAAAAAGAGTCATTAACATAAATACTTTTCTTGGATGCTTACATATATTAAAAAAAAATCATGAACATATCTTCTTCTTGGAAACCCACATGTATAGGACCTGCCCTCTCTTCAGCGCATGCAAGGCAGACTAGTGGTCTTTCGCCATTCACCCCGCCCCCCCCCGCACCCCACTTCTAGCAGCTTTGTTAGATCCTTTTAAGGAGGTTAATTTGGATAGACTATGATACGTCAAAAACTCTAGCTTTAACTGGGTTGGGTCCTTCCTGTGATAATCAACCTAGTAAGCTCCTGATGTCAACCCAGTAAGGTCCTAACTGACCTGTAAAGTCATGATCAACCCTTTTATGTATTGGGAGATCCAAAGATTTTAATGGATTGGAGTCTGGACTACTGGTTTTTTAAGAGGTCCTGATCAACCCTTTTAACTCAGGATTGGTGTTGTCAACCCAGTAAGGTCCTAACTGACCTGTAAAGTCCTGATAAACCCTATTATGTATTGGAAGATCCAAAGATTTTAATGGATTGGGTTAATATTTTTTTGAGAATCTCTTTCTTTCTCCAATACTGTGTTAAAATTAGGACTTTTTCATAAAAATTGAAAAACTTGCACTTTAATGCAAATTTAAAGTTTAAACTATTAAAAAAATACTGAAGTAAAAGTACAGCAGTAGTAAAAGTCTAGCCAACAAAAGATATTCCATCTCTTTCAACTTTAACACTCACTAAGGATCACTGTGTTAACGTTAGGGTTTGAAACATAAAAATTAACAACTGCAGATATACACAGTAAAAGTACAACTGAAACAAAATCACAACCTGTAGAGCAGCAGTAGTAATAAAGTTAACTAACTAACAAGAAAAAACAAAAGAAACAAGTCTGATAACTTACTTGATGAGTTAGAACTTCCTTATACTCGGAATTTACTTTCAAATCAGATCTTGTCTCACAGAGACAAGTCAATAAAAGGAACAAGTAACTAACCCTTACCTGAGGATAATCACATACCTGAGAGAGAAAGATAAAGTGATGTAAGATAGGGTAGACTGTTACAGTAGGAAGTGCAGCAGCTCAAGATCAACCCCAAGATGTTAACCAAGACAGCCAACATGTGTCCAACTGAGAATGGCAGCCTCAAGCATCTCACAACTGAGTATGACAACCTTAAACCCTTACTGCAGTAGATGACAGTCCTTAAGATAGTCACACAACAAGCCCAAACAACCCTAAACAAGTAACAGCACCATTCTAACAGGCAAAAACAGTCTTCTAGTAGCAGCGGCACCCTCACAATGAGCAGCAGCAGCCTCAAGGAGGCCTAAATAGGCAGCAGTGCCCTTACAATGAGCAGCGGCAGCCTCAAACAGCCCACACACAGGCAGCGGCCCACTTAACAGCCCACACACAGGCAGCAGCCCACTCAAACAGACCTCGGCACCCTCCCAAGTCCCAACAGCCAGCAGCGGCGGCGGCACTGTCCTAACACAGTAGCGGAACCTTCAACCAGGGTATGGCTGCCTCAAACAAACAGCAGCACCCTCAAAGAAGGTATGGCAGCCTGAAAACAAGGTGCAGCAGCTTCAAAACAGAGTATGGCTCACACGTGTAGAGGAGGGAGAAGCAAACAACTGTTGGAAGCCCAAATCAAGAGAGTGCTCAAGCAAGAGAAGTCTGGAAACCCTAGACGTCACCCAAATAAGCATGGATCAAACCCTAGATCAGACATAAGCAATCAGATCTCAGATCTCATCTTCAAGACACACTCCTAATGAGATCTATAGCTTCTATTTATAACTTTTAATGACTTCTAGAAGGATCTTCCTTCTAATCCTTCGTTGACTTTAGGGTTACTCTAACAAAGACAAGATGTCTTACAATTAAGGAAGGTTACAATAAATAAAAAATAACTTAACGTTAGGGCGCCTAAGACGGGGGTAACAAAGGTTACGATGACACACTAAAGGTGGCTGCTAGCACAAGGGACCAACAAGGGAGAGTTCAACACAAGACCAAACCAAACACAAGGTTAACCACAAGTCAACAAGAGGTGTCACAACAAAGTAGGAAGACAACCCTTCTAACCACAAGGAAAAGAAAACAAACTTTTCTCTCTCTCTCTCAATGTATGTGATCCACAAGTGTTCCATAATAACTGGAAGTTTTATCATCGCCATATAAGGAAGGTCCAAACTGGATGATGTGATCCTCTGATTCTCCCGAGTCTTGACTGCACTTAAGGTCAAATGCCAGTGATTTCATCAAGGGGTGGCCGGTCCCTTGAGGAAACAACCTAGCTCAACCATCTCGAGGACCTAGGAGAGGAGGACATCGCACATAATCATCTTGGTTAACTGACTAGGAATACACCTACAGGACTTGCTTGGTCTAGACCAAAAATCTGCCTAGTCCTAGACCAGGATGACTCTATCTCTACCTGCAGGATCTGCTTGGTCCTCATGACCAAGAAACTGTCTGGTCCCTGACCAAAATGTCGTAGAGAGTAGAGACAAATAGGGGCCCTAGCCACATGCTACGGACTTTGCCATGGCTCTGACCTGCTTGGTCCCAGACCAAGAACCCCAATAGACTGCTAGGGGCCTTGGATAGCTGCTAGGGACTTACACTACCTGGTTAACTGACCAAGAACCCTAGTTAGCTGACTAGGGTGCCATCCTTCCAGAGAATGGCTCTTGCAACTGCATTATCTTTAACATACTGAACAAGATTCTCAAGGTGAAGCATAAATTTAATGATATATCCTTTTCACATATTCATAGAGAATACAATGACAAGGATGACAGGTTATCTAAAGAAACTCTCTTCTTGCAAGAAGGTCCTTATTTTGAAGAGGAACATAAAGATGGAGAAATCTATCAAGAAACCGCACTTTCCTTTTATTAATGTTTTATGTGTTGTAATGCTGAGAAGATAGGTTGGTGGTGGTTGATGGAGATAAGATAATTTTATTAATGTCAAACTAATGACCACAAAATTAGGTCAATAGGACTGCTGAGCACTGTTGAGTACAAAGATGTTATTACAAAGCGGGAGCAGGAGTACCGAATGGCTTCCTATAAAAAGGAGAAGAAAGGAAAGGAAAGGAAAGTAGATCAGAGCAAGAAATCTATGCTAGGTTGTAATGTCCTCTTTTGCCTAGGCATTGAGGACCAACTCGCTAACCTATATGATTCCTGTGGGTTCGAGCGAGTACTGACAGTCAGGGAATCAGCTGAAGACTGATGCCATCTACAGAAGATCTAGGGCATCAATATTATATCACCATTAGGTCGAAGAAGCCACCAGAGCCAAAGGCCACCTGCATGCATGACATTTGAGCATTATTTAATGATACATGCACCCGATTAAGTCTCCATGCGCATGCATGCAAGTCAACTGCAAATTAGAAGTTAAACTGACCTAATTAGGTCAAAAGTTAGGGTTTTCACAGTTGAAAGTTATAAAAGAAAGATAAAGTGAATGGAGAAGGGACTTATCTAATAATTGATTTGTGGAGTCGAATTGGAGAGCTCGACGAGCTAAGTTGGGGTTGAGCGCATGCTCAGTTAACTGGTGTATTTCGGCAATGAAAACTATCTGCCCTAGTTCATCATCAGGTTGGATCATACAAGTTCAGCACTAGTTCATCATCAGGTTACAATCAACAGTTATTCCGGAAGGTTGATTATTCATCCAGCCAAAGGGTTTCACCGTCGCACCGTGTCACCGTGATCAGAGACAAAGCAAGCACATCATCCGGGCTCCCGGTAGCAGCTTATTTATTTGAGCTATATACGTGTATGTACATGCATTGATTTCTCCTATTTTATAGCATCTCCGTATTTTTCTAGGGCACATATTTGCATGCATGCAAAGTTCAGGGTTTTCTTTCCTATTATATTAGTTTGGGATATTACAGTGGAATCAGAGCTGGTTTTCCTGTCAGTCGGAGTGGGAATCTATTGAGGGTCTACAGCAGTTTCAACCTTATTCACATTCTGACCTCTAGCTCCACCAGATCGTGCAGTCGAAAGATATATGAGTGCTGAGTGCAAGCATTGAAGGAGCAGAACTAGATCGTCGGCATAGATCAACGTTGAAGGAGTTGTTGTGGAGTCGCATCTAATTTTTTTATTTGTGACGTTGTGATTGAAATGTGAGGGCGACGCGACTTGCCTGAGAGAACACCAGAAGTCACAGTGAACGTGATAAGCAACAATTCCAGCCTGAGCGTGATAAGCAGCAGCGTGAAAGAAATCATTAAGTTCACCGTGGAGAGCACCGTCCATTGCGAGTTGATAAGAGGGCGGTTGTGCAAAGATTGTTGCATCCAATTGATAAGGCTGATAAAATCTTGGCACCGTGAAGGAGAATTTGCTCAATTGTGGAGAACACAAGCAGCATCAAGGTGGAGATTTCCAAAATCGTGGAGATTGGAGCTTGGCTTGTGAGCCTGCAACGTGAAGATCGTTGCGTCCAATTGAGAACTTGGAGATCCATAGAGTGGAGAGCCGTGAAGACTACTCTTGCCGTGCAAAGGAGAATTTTCGGTTGTTTTGAACCAGATCACCCGTACAGATCACATCAAATTCATAATTTTTTGTTAGAAATCACTGTGAGAGATCATATCAAGACTGTTGCACGTTCAGATCACTGCTTCAGAGAGACAGCTTGAAAGTGCTTGAATACTGAAGATCAATTGGCGTTTTATCCTTTCAAGATTCATCGGTTTGCTAAGGCTCGAGAATACTGGTTCGAAATTGAGAAAGTAATGTAATTAAGCCGTTACAAGCTTCTTTAGTGTTAGTAAAGGCTCGAGAGCGATGATCCAGAAATGATTAAAGAGTGACTTTTGATTGCAAAAATTTAGCCATTTGGAGGTGAAAGCTTTTGAAATCGTCTACGAAGAGAAGATCGCTTGTCGCTTAAGGTGCTTTCAAGCTTTATCGAAGCGGATGCAGGCACGAGAATACTCATAAAATAAAAAAATGCTTGAAGACTGTAGTCCGAATTTTCCCAAGTAATCCACTTCGAAGCGCTCCAACTTATATCTTGCGAGCCATAGTTCACAATTACTTAAAGATTTGAAGTTTGACAGTAAAATTAAGCAATTTTAAAGTTTTCTTTAATGTTGAAGCACGGCAACCATGGTTAGCATTCCTTGGGGTTAAAACCGTAAGGTGATTTTCTTTAAAATTACATTGTAATTTCACTCATTTAGCTTCTGGAAAATAGAAAGCTTGAACGCTTTAATCTTGGCATACGAGATTATTCGTTTCCTTGACGGTTCGTTTATACTGAAATAGAACCTGGTACTGTGGATACTTAGCTTTACTGGAGGACAATTTTGATCTATAAGCTTGAAACCGAAGTCTCAATGAAAAACAGCCCTTGTGATTCAACAAGTTTCCTCCCATCTTCCACTGGAGCTTCTCTGACATGATCTAAATCAGACTTATTCCCCACAAGCATTTTCACCACGTTGATCTCAGCATGCTACAATTTTCCTTCCACTAAGGGTTGTTGGATAAAGTATGAATTGTTATCTTGCATTATATCAGTCATCTACAGCACCATACATTCTCTTTCATGCGTTGGAACCAGGTACTCTTGTACTGCATATTTTTGCTGTTAACTGCCAACCCCATATTTCAGAGCTATTTTCCTTGCCAGCTGTGGGCATACAAAAATTATAAATGAATCCAGGAGACCCATACAACATTACTCACAGGAGATAGAGGAATAGAGACAGAGAAGAGGAGTTAGAGGACATAGATTTGGGGAACAGAGAGTATCAGTTTAAAAAAGGCAAAGAAACAATGGCCGATGATGATAAAATAGCTTTCAATAGTCTCATATCAGCCATAAAAGAACTCACCACTAGGCAAAAAGAAATGATGACATGCAGAGCCATCCCCATATACACAAGCCCTTCCGACCTACCATGCATCAATTCTTAGATAGTCCAGCTATAGTGCCTCTAGCACAAGCAGAACCAGAAGAACCCATGAGTGCCTATTTGAGAGAATATAGAGCTTTAGGATAGGACTTCCATTCAGCCATGACCTTCACTGAATTCTGCCACTTTAAAAGTAAGAACAAACCCAAAGCTTACAATAGGCCATTTGCCCAGAACTATGAGTTACAGCGCACCGTAGGGAAACTGACTATCCCTACCTTTGAGGGCACTCGGGGTGGCCCAGCCAGGAATTGGGTACAGAATTTGGATACATACTTCCAACTCAACCCCATGATTGAGACAAATGCCATTAAATTGGCTACTTTGCATTTGGACGGAGAAGCACATGAGTGGTGGTATCACGGGTTAGTGACACTGGGTCACAACATTATCACATCGCACCCAAATTTTACACAGAGGCTCATTGAGCGGTTTGATCAGAAGGATCCTGAGGTCCACTTTAGAGAGTTGGCACAGCTCAAGCAGACAGGTAGTGCAGATGCATTTATTTTAGAGTTTCAGAGGATAGCAGTCATGGTGACAGATATATCAGAGAGCAGGTTGATTATGTTGTTCACTGAGGCTCTCACTGAACCCTTACGGGGATGGGTCAAGTCTTATAGGCCCACCACCCTAGCAGATGCCATCAGACAAACTAGAGATTTACAGGATGCGGTACCCAAGGTTAGGCTTCCTCCCAAACCCAATTCCCCTATTGAAGATGAAGAGAGGAAACCCGTCCAGAAAGAATGGATGGACAATAATACCCTACAGGACCTTAGAAGAAAAAAGTTATGTTTCACTTGCCAGGAGCCATGGGCACCAAGTCACGGATGTTCAGGGAAGGGAAAGGCTTACTACATAGAGGCCTATTCTGACAATGGGGAGGATGATGATTATCCGGATCAGGAGCAGAGAGAGACACCAGAGACAGTTAGGGAGTTGCCGCCCTCAGGAGGTACCATTGCTACCATGACAGGGGTTCCTAGATTCCACACTCTCTGAATCAAAGGTACCGTACAGGGCCACAGAGTGGGAGTGTTGATAGATGGTGGGGCATCCCACAACTTTATTGATGCTGCATGAGTTAAAAGGAGAGACATTCAGACTGAGAGTTTTGATGGGTTTTCAGTAGCTGCAGCAAGTCACACCATGGAGTGTAGTCAGAGGATTCCTCAATTAACAATAACACTTGGGAATTATACAGTGAGGGAGACATTCTACGTGGTGGATGTACCTGACATGAAGGTGGTATTAGAAGTTCAGTGGATGTATTCCCTAGGGAAGTATTCCACAAACTACCAGACCATGGAGATGGAGTTCACAGGAGCCGAGGGACAAAAGCTAGTATTGAGAGGGATGAATACCTACCCTCCCATGCCAGTGACATCACACAGGATGGAGGCAGTACTTCGACAGGGAGATATGGAGGGAGCAGCAAAGTGTTTTGTTCCCTTCAGGAAACCACCAGATAAGGCCACACAACATCCAGCAGTATTCGGAGACCGTCCAGCAGGTCGACCTCCAGATAGGGGATTTGAGAGCTGCCCCCCCCTTGATGATGAGGGGCAATTGATTCTGATTCCGGAGCGCATCCTAGAGGTGCGAGAGCGGAAACTGAGGAACAAAATCATCAAAGACTACTTGGTTTAATGGAAAGATCTACCTATAGAGGAGGCCACTTGGGAAACAGAACAGGTATTACAGCACCCAGCTTTATAGTTGCTTGAGGACAAGCAAATTCGAGCAGGGAGGACTGTAATGTCCTCTTTTGCCTAGGCATTGAGGACCAACCCGCTAACCTATATGATTCCTGTGGGTTCGAGCGGGTACTGACAGTCAGGGAATCAGCTAAAGACTGATGCCATCTACAGAAGATCTAGGGCATCAATATTATATCACCATTAGGTCGAAGAGGGCCACCAGAGCCAAAGGCCACCTGCATGCATGACATTTAAGCATTATTTAATGATGCATGCAACCGATTAAGTCTCCATGCGCATGCATGCAAGTCAACTGCAAATTAGAAGTTAAACTGACCTAATTAGGTCAAAAGTTAGGGTTTTCGCAGTTGAAAGTTATAAAAGAAAGATAAAGTGAATGGAGAAGGGACTTATGTGATAATTGATTTGTGGAGTCGAATTGGAGAGCTCAGCGAGCTAAGTTGGGGTTGAGCGCATGCTCAGCTAACTGGTGTATTTCAGCAGTGAAAACTATCTGCCCTAGTTCATCATCAAGTTGGATCATACAGGTTCAGCACTAGTTCATCATCAGGTTACATTCAGCAATTATTCCGGGAGGTTGATTATTCATCCAGCCAGAGGGTTTCACCATGTCACCATGATCAGAGACAAAGCAAGCACATCATTTGGGCTCCCAGTAGCAACTTATTTATTTGAGCTATATACGGGTATGTACATGCATTGATTTCTCCTATTTTATAGCCTCTCCGTATTTTTCTAGGGCACATATTTGCATGCAAAGTTCAGGGTTTGCTTTCCTATTATATCAGTTTGGGATATTACATAGGTCATGGAAAACATGAGGAATCCCTGACCCCAGGCACGGGAGACCGCACAGGGGAGGAGATGTACAAGAATAAAAGATCCAGGAGTAAGAAGATCTGGCAGTAATGAAGTAGGTCTATTATGGAATAGACCTATCTCTTCTAACGTCTGAGGTCAAATGAACAAAACTAAAGATAGTATGATGTTCAGAGGAGGAACTGGTGGAAGACATGGGTTGTCCACTGTGCTACTGTCGAAAAGAAGTAGCCCATGACTGAGGCCTGAGGGGTCTCGTCTGCCTCAAGAGGAGGGGTGGTCTGATCCTGTCATGTCGCTGAAATCCCGAGGGATGGAGGGTCTCACAGGTCCACACTAATCTGAAAGTTCCGGCTGTACTACTATCGGACTGTCTCCTAGTGCCCCTTCTGGAGGGTAGCACTATGGAGTAGGAAGTAATCCACTGGGTTGAATCTGGTCGAACAGAAGGCTGAAGAATATGGACTCAGAGCCTGATGATCTCCTATATGTATAAAGAAGCCAAGCATCTCTGGTCGATGCTTGGCTTTAAGTCTTTTGGCTTGTGTCTTTTTAATGCTTTAATGAATAATCAGGTGTCTTAAATGTTCCAGGAAGACTATGATGTTTTAATGCATAATCAGGAGACTTAAATGTTCCAGGAAGACTGTAATAGGTAGGACTGTTTGAATTTTGATAATATAGAGTCTTTTAAGGATCGGAAAATGTCGCAAAAACAGCACAGCGTCTTTCTGAAATATCAAGTGTAAAGTTTTTTTCATGGAAAAAAGAAGTCCTGATCAACCCTTTTCGAACAAAGGATTTGTCTTTCACAGTGAATTCTTCGTAGAGAAGGGTTGGGCCTTCGTGGTCAATTCTTCGAAAGTAAGGTTTAGTCCTTAAAGGTCAATTCTTCAAAAGTTGGATCCTGCGCCAGTTTTACTGGCTTGGTCCTAATTCAATCCAGTATGGTCCTCATCAACCCTTCTAATTAAGGTTTGATCCTTCGTGGAGTAAGGCCCCGATTAAACCTTATTTACAAATGTTGGTTTTGCATCAGCCCAGTAACGCACACCTTCAAAGACACAGTAAGAATGTGGATTCCTAGGATTTGTGTGACCCTTTAAATATAAATTTTGTCCAACCCCAGACAGGTTTTGAAACAAAAAGGCAAAAAGAAGTAATCCAAAAATACAGACCAATTGCTGATTATATATGCATTAAGTTCACACACAAGAGTTTTTCGAAGAAAAAGACCACAAAACTTACTCTTTCCTGTAGATCCAGTGGCCGGCGTTGTTACAACATAAGGATTGCCCTGAGGAGGCATATTCTGATGGTAAGTAACGGTACCAGTCACAGCAGGAGGAGGTCCTGAATGTTGCAAATGATGCTGAGTTGTTGTAGTATTAGATGGCACTGCTTCTTCTGCAACCCAAGTGGCTGCCTGCTGGTTGACGGGATGGGCACTTGGCTCAGCAGGAATCCCCATCACCCATGTGCCCATTCTGCCTTCTCCTTCACTCTGTGATGGTGGGTGCCCGTATGACCATGACCCCTGATTTTTGTTCATCTTTTTCCACCTGAAATCAAGCGATTTTGGGCTCTGAATGGTCAAGTGGAGCAAAGCTTCAAATGTGGGTATCGATTTTGGGCTCTGAATGGTCAAAAACTCACCTGATATAGAGAGATCAAAATGAATCTTGGTATGGGCATCTAGTCATTCTTACGCTATGAAAAGCGAGTTTCATAAGGTTCTGGAACATACAAGATTGACTTGTCTGTCACCTTTATTCCATCACTGTTTACTTCGGCCGAAAGGCTTCCATTATTATGACATATTCAGTTAGACAAATCTATTGTTTTTTAAGTAATCTTTAAAATGTTCGTAGGAATATGAGGAGATGAACTCTTGAGCTTCTTAACGTGACATGTTGTATAAGACTCCGTGACGTCAACGCTTTAAAGGAGCTGGTGGCGTATGGGACTTTTTAGTTTGTAATTAGTGCATTTAGGTGATATATTAATGTGTATGCCAGCATTCAAAAGTGAAACTTAATTACGTGACAGATTTTTTCTGCCTATTTGACAGGCTCTCCTCTCGAGGGAAAGTCTGTCCAGTATATAAGGCGTTCTGCGTTTAAATCTAAATTGTAAATAGTGTAAAGTTTTTGGAAAGTGTTAGATCAATCAAATTGTTTTTTTTTTATATTAAAGTATGTGTGTGGGAGAAAATATATATATATAAAAATTTGTTTTTTTTGTGTTTTATTAAAATAATTATAACTTATATTTATTTTTTATTTTTTATTTTGATCTTAAATAGATTTTTAAAAATATATATTTTGTGTTAATTTTTGTTAGTATATTTGGTTTTCATGGTTTTTTTTATGGTGACTAGAATTTGAACTTTAGTAAGTGGTTATTAATTGAATATGAAATCGTTCACCTCAAAGTTGGGAAGGTTATCGGTTTAATTATATTGATCCTCTCAAGGTTAGGCTTTGTAATTAGAGTGGATGGGCTTCAAGTCCTATTATTGACTTGGTCTTGTGCCAAGAATCTAGTGTTTACCTTGGGTGTAGTCCTTGAAAAAAGGGGAAGTGCGTAGGGGTTTGCCCATGAATGTTTACCTAAACCATTATAGATCCATCTTAACTATGGCTCTACCAAGCCCCGAGAGGGATCAATTTCTTTTGAGGTGAAAACTTTTTTTAATTTACAAAAATGTCTAATAAGTATTCATGCTTGGGAGGGAAATGGCCAACTTGCTCAAGTAATTCCAAAATAGGGTAAATATGAGTAGAAGAATGAGCCGAGTAACATTAATAATCATATAATCAAATAGTTTTCCAAAAATTGCTTTACTTGTCTTTCTTTAGAACTAATAATAAATTTTAAGAGTAGTTAATGAGTAAAATTATCTATATACAATTTTAAAATCTAGATTTCCATATTAAATTGGAATTTGAAAAACATTTTACCATCAAATAAATATTTTAAACATTTATCCAAATGTTTTTGAGAAATGACTTGTTTTTCTCTAGAATTAAAAAATGAACATTTAAATGTTAGGGTTAACCTTGACTTGGGAATGAGAAAGGATGTAAGTGGTTTAAGGCACATGCCTTTAGTGGCCCGTGGTTTCTTTCTTGCTAGGCATATTTGCATTTGAAGAATCTTATAAATATAGTTGTAATATTCCATTGTAATGTGCCAAAGTGAGCAGGAGAGATACTCTTGGCCCATGGTTTCTTGCTAGTTGCATTTGCATTTAAATTCAAATTTGATATATAATTACATAAATTTGTTTTACAATTTAGCTAATTTAAAATTAAATTTCATATGTTCTTGGTTTTATAATTTTTATTTTTACTACTCAAGTCAATTGAATTTTACTACTAATGTTTTACTAGTCAGTTTGTAAAATTGTGAGTATTGCCATAATATAGTTGTATAGTAAATGAGTATAATATTGTTTATTTTTTATTTTTCTAATTATAAGCCGACATGTTATAAGTTTTTTATTTTTATTTTTTTATTGTTTTTATTTTTATTGAGCCAACATGTGCCACGTCACCGTTAGAGATGAGACGCATCTAGCTCATTTGAGCTGTAGAAATAGCCTCTCCACGCAAAAACTTTAATTGGGTCTAGCTTAAGTGGTTGTGGGATGGAGTGTCTCCCAACTTAGATTGAATCATATGATCATCATTGAAAAATGATTTTGGGTATAGTCATACATATCCATTTGAAATATGTTTTCAAATAAATGAAAAGGTCTAATACATTAATTTAATATCAAACTAATTATGACTTTACAAATAGACTATTATGATTATAATAATAGAAAACTTGAATTAGGGGTGGTGAGTGTTGGGGGCTCCTCATTGGCTATGGAGGAAATGTAGATAGTGACTATGCCTAGGGTTAAGGAACACAAGATCAAGCAAATCATGATCGTTGGGGATCCGTCTATCATAGTGTGTTTTCTTCTCAAATTTTCATTTTCTAAACACTTTGGGTTGAAAAGTGTTGGTTGTTGAGCCTAATCTTCCATATTCAAAGATGTTATTGTTCAGTTGTATTTGTACCCCAGTTTTGTGGTACACTTGTCCCAGCAGGGGGGTGCAAGGAGACATTGTCCCCCCACGGGTCCGAAAGAAATATTTGGGATGTTTGTTGGCCAACAGTTTACGGACCCATGGTATTCGGTGACCCATGGTATTTGGTGACCCGTGGTATTTTCCCATGGTAATTCCCCTATAAAAGGAAAGCATTGTAATACGGCTATGTATTGTATTGTAGCATTGTAAAACAATCTCTGTGTTTATGTGAGAGAGACTGTGAGAGAGTGAAGAGGAAGTGCAGCAGGGTTGTTGCGGATTGTATCCCTTCATTTTGTTGGATGGCATAATAATAAAGGATTGGCGATTTTTGTGTAGACATAGCCCATCTTGGGTGAACCACGTTATATCTATGTCTCTCTTGTAATGTATTTTAATGTTTGCATCTCGTTTATTATTTATTGTTATTGCTATGCGATCTTGTTTTTCTAACAATTGGTATCAGAGCCAAAAAGTCTATTTGGTTGGTAAACTCACATAAAAGAAGGGTTCATGGTTCAAGTGGGAGCAACAGCATAAGAAGTTTAGGATCGAGAAATTTAACGGCCAAAACTACCAGTTATGGAAGATGCAAATGGAGGACTATCTGTAATAGAAGGATCTATACCTACCGTTGGGCGAAAAAACAAAATAGTTGACGACTATGACGGACGAAGAATGGGAGGTTCTTGACAGAAAGGCACTGGGAACAATATGGTTGTGCCTGGCTTCGTCGATGGCTTTCAATATCTCAAAAGAAAAGAAAACAGAGGGTGTGATGAACGCATTGGATAAGCCCTATGGAAAACCCTCGGCTTCCAACAAGGTATTTTTAATGAAGCGTTTATTAATATGAAGATGTCAGAAGGTGGACTTGTTGTTGACCATTTAAATGAATTTAATATGTTTACTAGTCAACTAAGTTATGTAAAAGTGAACTTTGAAGATGAGGTTAGGGCTCTTCTAATCTTGTGCTCATTGCCATAAAGTTGTAACAGCTTGACCAGGGATATAAGTAACTTTGTCCCGGTTCATACACTTTGAAATTTGATGATGTTGTAGGTGTTGTTCTTATCAAAGAAATGCGAAGAAAAAAGCACAGGTGCGACATCAGGTAATGCATTGACCATGGAGAATAGAGGAAGACAAAGGGAGAGAGGAACGAGACCAGGTAATCGCAGCAAGTCTAGAAAGGGAAGATCCAAGTCCATATTTGGAAAGATAAAGAAGTCATTTGAAGAAAGACTGTAATGCTCCAAAGAATAAAGGAGACATGGAGCATGGGACTACTCAGGAAGCAGATGTAGGAGGTGATGTGTTACAAGATGCTTTGATTATTGCATTAGATAATACTAGTGATTATTAGGTAGTATATTCAGGGAATTCATGTCATGCTACACCCTGTAACGTCCCCGACCCTCTGACCGGCGAAGAGGACACTACCATTCCATTAACTATCTGGGAAACTAGCCCCATGAACATGTACATACATAAAAATTGAAATGCTTTGAAGTAAAACATGCAGAGATGCATAATTATTAAGCATACAGCGGAAGCAAAACATACATTTAGGCATTCAACATGTTCATCATAATTCATTAAACATTAAATATGATTGCAGAGATTGAACACAAGAATATTTATCTTATGAAGAATTCGTCCCGTAACCAGTTACGTCGTTGCAACGTTCCACCCAACCATAGGCCAATGTGCTCCTTAATCTCTCAGCAACACTGCCACCCCCAAGCTGGGCATGATTCCCCAAGGAATAAGGAACTAAGCAGGCTCACACATAGCCAAAGGTACACAAATCATCCAAGCCAACACAATTGGTTTATCAGGCCATTAGGGAGCTAGAAAAATCTAAATGCTAAGCTGGTGGACTCATTGAAGAGCTAAGGACACCTACACAAGAACTAGCCTGACTTCTAGGACACCCACACACACCCAACACAAGGAATCAGTCCCTTCTCTGCTACACAGTCCCTCAGGCCCTGACTTCTCTTCTAGTGTTATTCAGGGGTTGTGGAGAAGAAAGTCATCCCTCTAGCTCTGTCTATGTGACTCTCAAACACACCAGGTTTATCAAGCATACCAAGCCTTTATTCCCACTCCAACACAGTCCAAAGACCAACCACTGCATACACACAACAATATAAGCAATTCACAGCTCTGACTGGGAAATTCGACTCCTGAGTCGTTCTTGGCCCTATCGTGGCCAAAACGACCCAATAAGAACCCACATCAACCTACAACAAAAATGAACCAACAACAAACCAAAATCATGGGAAAACAACAGCGATTTCTCGGTTGCGTGAGGAAGGAGAAACAACTCACGTGGAGGTGAATTCCAAGCCTACGCGTGAGTATAAAATGTCCAGGAACCCCAATTGTAAATGGGAACCCACAACAACCCAAAACATGAATGACACATACACAGGAAAATCGTGAATGCCAGAAAATGGCTCTCTCAGCTCTCTACGTGAGGAAACAATAAAGAATGGGGTCATTGTGCTTCCCCTGCCCATGTGAGGGTGAATGAGTCTGCCGGTGGAGTGTGTGTGTGGGCAAGGACTGACAGTCCTGCCACACACCATTGCCCAGCAATAACTGCCCAACTAAAAACAGAGGTTTTAATGTGGTAGTTGACTGATTGAGACAATGAAAGGTGAGTAAGTCAAAAGGGTAGGTGACACTAAATGGGTTTAACAACTGACACTTGGATTTTCCCCATTGGCTCAAGGTTTAATAATTCCCCCTCCTTATCCTTAGGAAAGTCATTCCCTTTTCATCATGGTTGCATTGACATAGCTGGTTGGGGTTCATTTCAATTAAAGTGCATATTTACATGATGCCAAAACTATAATGTGTCGGATATCACGATATACCATCAGCAACGATTTTTAATCGTCGAAACATTAAACGCTAAATCGATGGTGGGGATTTTGCCTTTGGCTCCACACCACAATTAATTACAATATATACACCATATACATTTAATGCAAACGGGGTCAAAACCGGGGTGTTACATTTCCCTCCCCCTTCAATAGCACTGTCCTCAGCGCTTTACAAAATTTGAACAAAATGCTACACCGGTATCGCCTCAATGTTCCACAGAATTGAACAAAAATGGATGTGCCAATCGCATGGCATCCTCCAGCTCCCACATAGCCTCTTCAGGCCCGTAGTGCTCCCATTGCACCTTTACTTGCCCTATGGATCGGTTCCAGAGCATTGTGACCTTCCTGTCGAGGATGCGCATTGGCTCGATTTAGAACTCTCCCTCGAGTTCCACCTGAATCACATCCCAATTTATCACATGGTTAGGATCATGTACATATTTCTTAAGCATAGAAACATGAAAAACATTATGAGCTCTAGTGCTAGCAGGCAATGCAAGTCTATATGCAACTGGCCCTATTCTTTCAAGCACTTCAAATGGCCCACAATATCTTGGTGACAGCTTGGCACAACTTCCAAGCTTCAAGGAATTCTTCTTTTCCCTCACTCTGAGGTAAACATGATCCCCAACACTGAACTCCCTGTTCACCCTATGCTTATCTGCATAGCTTTTCTACATGTCCTAGGCTGCTTTAAGATTCTGCCTGATCTTTACAACCTCCTGCTCCATTTCCTTGAGCAATTATGGACCAAGCACAACCCTGTTCACTGGATTATCCCAAGTCACTGGTGTCCTACACCTTCTTCCATACAAAGCTTCATACAGACTCATCCCCAAGGATGCTTGTTGTCCATTGTTATAAGCAAACTATACCAAGTGTAAGTAATCTTCCCACTTGGTTGGTTTGTCCATCACATACATGCGAAGCATATCTTCAAGCACCTAATTAACTCTCTCTGTCTGCCCATCTGTCTGAGGATGGTATGCAGTGCTGAAGTTTAGCTTCGTACCCAAATTTGCAAGCAACCCCTTCCAAAAATTAGAAGTGAACTTGACATCTCTGTCGGAGACTATTGCCTTAGGCAATCCATGAAATTTGAAAATCTCCTTCATGAATATCTTTGCAATGTCATCAATCTTATGCGTAGACTTCACCGGTATAAAATGTGCTGCCTTTGTCAACTTGTCCACCACAACCATGATGGAATCATGTTGTCTCCAATTCATCGGCAATCCTGTAATAAAATCCATGGAAATAACTTCCCATTTCCATTCTAGAACTGGAAAAGGCTGCAACAAACCTATTGGGTGTTGATGCTCAACCTTTACCTATTGACATTTCTTGCACCTTGAAATGTATTCAGCCATGTCCTTTTTCATTCCTAGCCAAAAGCACTGTTTTTTGGCGGTAGCAATTGTCTTGTGGTATCCTGGGTGACCAGAATATGGAGCTTGATGGATTTCATCCATAACAACTCTCCTCAACTCTGCTACATTTGGAATATAAATTATGCCTTTATAAGTAAGAATTCCATCTTCTTCCAATTTATATCTCTCATACCTCTTCTCAAGACTTTGCTGCTGCAATTTGTCTTTTACCTACTCATACGATTCATCTCCAGCATTATGATTAACAAGCTGCTGCCTCAAATCTGATTGGAAAATACTAAGAGATGCCACATGCATTTCCTGCACCTTCCTGCTGAGTGCATCAACTACCTTATTCTATTTTCCCTTTATGTGCTTGATTTCAAAATCAAACTCACATAAAAATTCCAGCCATCTCGCTTGCCTAGCATTCAGAGTAGGCTAATCAAATATATACTTTAGACCACAATGGTCTATCCTTAGTTCAAATATTCTACCCATCAAGTAATGCCTCCATATCTTGAGAGCATGCAATATGGCTGCAAACTCTAGATCATGAGTGGCATAGTTCTTCTCATGCTCCTTCAGCTTTCTCGACTCGTAACATACCACGTGGTAGGCTTGCATAAGGACTCCTACAAGCCCTTGTCCGCATGCATCGGTACACACCACAAAATCTTTCTCTGGGTCTGCAACTTTCAATACTGGTGCACTGGTGAGAAGATTTTTCAACTGCTAGAAGCTCTCTTCACACCTTAATGTTCATTCAAACTTTATCCCCTTCTTTTGCAAAGAAGTGATGGCATGTGCAACTTTGGAGAATCCTTCAATAAATCTCCGGTAGTATCCTGCAAGTCCCATAAAAGATCTTACATCTATCACATTTCTTGGGGTAGGCCAATTCATAATGGCTTCAATCTTTTTAGGGTCCACAAATATACCATCTTTTGAAATAATGTGACCCAAATACTGAATTCTATCTCTATAGAAGTCACACTTACTCAGCTTTGCATACAACTGATGCTCCCTGAGCAATTGCAATGTCAATCTTAAATGCTCTTCATGCTCTTCCTCATTCTTAGAATAAATGAGAATGTCATCAAGGAAAACAAGAACAAACTTGTCCAAATACTTGCTGAATACACTGTTCACAAGGCACATAAATGTAGCGGGTGCATTTGTGAGACCAAATGGTACCACTACAAACTCATAATGTCCATACCTTGTTTTGAAGGTTGTCTTATGAATGTCTTCATCCTTGATTCTCACCTGATGGTAACCAGACCTTAAGTCAATCTTGGAAAATACCTTTGCTCCTCTCATTTGATCAAAGAGGTCATCAATCCTAGGAAAAGGATATTTATTCTTCACAGTAACTTTTTTCAACTGTCTCTAATCAATACACAACCTAAGTGTACCATCTTTCTTCTTTACAAACAGAAGTGGTGCTCCCCAAGGAGACACACTCGGCCTGATATACTTCATTTCCAACAACTCTTGCAGTTGAATCTTCAGTTCTAGCATCTCTGGTGTACTCATCATGTAGGGTGTCTTGGACACAGGTGCTGCTCCTGGCACAAGTTCAATTGTGAAATGGATGTCCCTCTTTGGAGGAAGCCCTGAAATCTCATCATGAAACACATCCTTGAATTCCTGTAACACCTGATAGTCCTCCAACCTAGGAGTTTCATCCTCTGCTGCCTCCAAAATATGAGTTGCATACAACTAGCAACCTTTCCTACAGAACTTCTTCAACTGCATTGTTGAAACCTGCCTCACTGAAATCACCTTTGGAATACCTTTTACCACTACTAGGTTCCCTTCTTCATCCATGCATTCGAAAGTCTTATTGTAACAGTCAAGCTTCACCCTGTGAGCTTCTAACCAATCCATTCCAATGAGAACATCATAGGAACCAAGTGGTAGAACATTCAGATCTACACAAGTGACCAATCCATTCATGACCAATGGGCATTTCTCTACCACTTCACTAACCTTTCTCTTAGTTCCAGTGGCTAGCTGAACTAACCAAGATTTTATATGCTTTATTTTCTTAAAAGCACAATTCTCCACTACTCTAGGAGTAATGTAACTGTGAGTAGAACCATGGTCAATCAAAATAGAAACAGATTGCTCAACAATCTTACCAGCAACTTCAACCACAGTTGACTGGTGATCTGCCTAGCGGTCCTCCAGTGCTGCATAGATCCTAGGGAGGGCCCTTGCTACTTAACCCATTGTTTCTGCTTCTTGAATGTTGTAAGTTGGCCTTGCATTCTCATTCTCGAGTGGACAACTTCTGCGCATGTGGGGTCCTCCACATTTCCAACATTGGAGTGGTCCTCTATTCTGTTGTGGATCTTTAGGCTTTTCTCCTATCACTCCAACTGGCTTACTCGCAGCTTGGGATGGCTGCTTCTGCTAATTCTTGAAGTTTGAAGGTTTGAAACCTTTCTTTCTTTGGTCAAACTTCTCATTTTTCTTGTCCTTCCATGCCTTATGGTAATCAGGTTTACCTTTGCTTTTATCATAGCAATACTTAGCCTTCCTTATTGCTTCTTCAAGAGTTCTAGGTTCATAAAACTCAATTCTATCTTTGTAAGACTGAGGCAATCCACTCAGAAAACGTTGGACCTTCACTTTTTCATCTTTGATGTACCTGACATACCTCAACAATTCTAAGAACTTATTTGCATACTCTTCCATGGTCTGTTGTCCCAATCTCATCTCATGGAACTCCTTAATCTTGTCGTCATAATACCTGTTAGAGAGGTATTTCTGCTTGAAGTACTTCTTGAACTGTTTCCACTTAAGTCTCCTTTCACTAATCATCTTTACTTGCTTGAAGTGTTCCCACCAAATGGATGCTCTTCTATTCAAATTGAATATGGCAACCCTTGCTTTCATGTTTCCCGAATAATCCTGAACTTGGAAGTACTTCTTTATCCCAAGAATCCAAGCTTCAACTTCTTGTCCAGTCTTTACCTCACCGTCAAATGTAGGAGGTTTAGCCTTCTTAAATTCATCTCGAGAGCGATCCCTATGGTGCTTCTTTCTTTTTCCCTTGCGAGAAGAAGAGCTTGAATCCCCGCTAGATTCTTCAGAGTCAGATGATCCACTAGAAGTCATTCTTCTTCTCCCGGTACTACTCTTACTACCTTTTGGTTTTATTGTACCATGTCTAGAGTCTATCTTTCTTTGCAAGTCTGTCAAACTCTACAACATAGCAGCATTCAACTGATGCTGCTCTTCCTGGGCCTTAATCAAGCTTCTCATGGTGGCTGCAATATATGGCGGTGTCTCTTGGAATCTCCTTCCATTAGACTCTATGTCATCATTTCCAACTCGGACATTTTCTCTCATGGCATCTCACGCACGCTCATAGGAATCTCGAGCATCATATCTGTCATGGGTTCTCATGGCTGAACCACAACTTACTTTACCAAACTGCACTACCTGGAATACTACCCTTAAAGGTGTCTATGATTCTGCAAACATGTTAGTAACACAACTGTTAGCTGCATAACATTTACACAATTTAGAATTACTTACCTTCTCTTGGAAAAATCATAAAATGACAATTTTTCCCAAAACACAGAATTTCTTCCTCAAAGAACGACTGTCTCAGGGGGACGATGGGGGTCAAGGGGGCTTCGCCACTGCAGGGCGGGTCGAGGGGAGCACCCTCATTTTTTTTTTTTGTAAATATTTGATTTTTGCGCAATCTGGCGCATAAGATCACTGCCATTTTTCTCCTTTTCGGCCCTGTAAATCCACTGAAATCCACTGAAAAATCCAACTGAAAACTCAATTTTTTTTTGTCATATCGGATCTCTTCCCAACTAGCCATCCGATGTATCAGATCACTAGTTGACTATGCTTCCGATGCCTCGGCGGACCGATCTTCATATGTATTCTGATGCACATCGGATCATTCTTCCTCTAGCTTCCGATACACATCAGCTGACTGATCATCTATTTGTTTTCGACGTTTCGGATCTATCTTCCTCTAGCTTCCGATACACATCGGCTGACCGATCGTCTATTTTTTTTTGTCCGACGTTTCAGACCGATCTTCCTCTAGTTTCAGATACACATCGGCTGACCGATCGTCTATTTTTTTTCAACGTTTCCTGTACTTAGAAAACATTTCGAATTTTTCATCTTATCTTCCTCTTTCTTTCGTCGCCGCATCGGCTGCTCGATCATCTATCATTTTCTGACGCTTCGACTTCCTTCAGGCGAGCCTTGTCGACACCTCGGCAAACGTCTTTCGAGATGCCTCGGAGAGCTTCTCCCGAGAGACATCGAAAAACTTTTTTCGATATTTCTTGGACTTAGAAAAATTTTCAGAAAAATTTATTTTTATCTTCTTCTTCTCCTTTCTGCTGCCGTGTCGGCTCCCTTCACATTTTCTCCTCCAGGGTCATCGGAAGTCCTTCCGGTTAACTGAGCCGACGTATCGGCTGACTTCAGCTAATTCCTTTCGACGATTTCGACACTTCAAAAAATTTCGAGAAATTTTCAGGCTTTTCTCTCCGGTTTCCTTGTCGACTGTGTCTCGGCTCAACCCAACCAAGACCGTCGGCTCCTCTCAGCCAAGACCATCGACAAATTTCAAACCTGCACAAATTTTTGAAATTTTATTTCCGTCGGTTCCTTGTTGGGTGGACTTTCGTCTAGGTTATCTGGTGTATCGGATGAGCTTCCGACTAAGTCATCTAACGTATCGGATGGGCTTCAGCCTAAGCCATCCGATAATTTTTGTACTAAGAAATTTTTTCTGAAATCTTCCTGTCATTTCTTAGATTTCCACATTTGTTCTGCTCGGCAGAGGGAAACCTGCCTCCGTCACTGATTCTTCACAGCCCATTGTGGCCCATGATGCAACGTGAGCTCTGATACCATACTGTAACGTCCCCGACCCTCCGACCGGTGAATAGGACGCTACCATTCCATTAACTATCCAGGAAACTAGCCCCATGAACATGTACACACATCAAAACTGAAATGCTTTGAAGTAAAACATGCAGAGATGCATAATTATTAAGCATACAGCAGAAGCAAAACATATATTCAGGCATTCAACATGTTCATCATAATTCATTAAACATCAAATATGATTGCAGAGATTGAACACAAGAATACTTATCTTATTAAGAATTCGTCCCGCAACTAGCTACGTCGCTGCAACGTTCCACCCAACCATAGACCAGCGTGCTCCTTAATCTCTCAGCAACACTGCCACCCCCGAGCTGGGCATGATTCCCCAAGGAATAAGGAACTAAGCAGGCTCACACATAGCCAAAGGTACACAAATAAGCCAAGCCAACACAGTTGGGTTTATCAGGCCATCAGGGAGCTAGAAAAAGCTAAATGCTAAGCTGGTGGGCTCATTGAAGAGCTAAGGACACCTACACCAGAACTAGCCTGACTTCTAAGACACCCACACACACCCAACACAAGGAATCGATCCCTTATCTGCTACACAGTCCCTCAGGCCTTGAATTCCCTTCCAGTGCTATTTAGGGGTTGTGGAGAAGAAAGCCAGCCCTCTAGCTCTGTCTATGTGGCTCCCAAACACAGCAGGTTTATCAAGCATACCAAGCCTTCATTCCCACTCCAACACAGTCCAACGACCAACCACTGCATACACACAACAATACAAGCAATTCACAGCTCTAACTGGGAAATTCGACTCTTGAGTCATTCTTGGCCCTATTGTGGCCAAAACGACCCAATAAGAACCCACAGCAACCCAAAACGAAAATGAACCCACAGCAAACTAAAATCATGGGAAAACAACAACGATTTCTTAGCTGCATGAGGAAGGAGAAGCAACCCGCCTAGAGGTGAATTCCAAGCCTGCGCGTGAGTATAAAATGTCTAGGAACCCCAATCGTAAATGGGAACCCACAACAACCCAAAACATGAATGGCACATACACAGGAAAATCGTGAATGCCAGAAAATGGCTCTCTCAGCTCTCTGCGTGAGGAAACAATGAAGAATGGGGTCGTTGTGCTTCCCCTGCCCACGTGAGGGTGAGTGAGTCTGTTGGTGGAGTGTGCATGTGGGAAAGGACTGACAGTCCTGCCACACACCATTGCCCAGCAATAACTGCCCAACTAACAACAAAGGTTTTAATGTGGTAGTTGACTAATTGAGACAAGGAAAGGTGAGTAAGTTAAAATGGTAGGTGACACTAAATGGGCTTAACAGTTGACACCTGGCTTTTCCCCATTTTCTCAAGGTTTAATAATTCCCCTATTTATCCTTAGGAAAATCATTCCTTTTTCATCATGGTTGCATTGACATAGCTGTTTGGGGTTCATTTCAATTAAAGTGCATATTTACATGATGCCAAAACTATAATGTGCTAGAAATCACGATATACCATCGGCAACGATTTTTAATCGCCGAAACACTAAACGCTAAATCAATGGTGGGACTTTTGCCTTTAGCTCCACACCACAATTAATTATAATATATACATCATATACATTTAATGCAAACGGGGTCAAAACCGGGGTGTTACACACCCCATATGAAAAAATTTCATGATTATGTTCCAAGTGATTTTGGACATGTTTTATTGGGGGATGGTGAACAATGTAAAATTGTTGGAATGGGTAAGGTACGGATTAAGTTAAATAATGGAAATGAATGGATGCTAAAATATGTAAGGCATATTCCTGCTATGAAAAGAAATTTGATCTCAACAAGGCAGTTGGGAGATAGTGGTTACTTGTCTACGTTTGGAAAAATGCGACGGAAGATCATTAAAGGAGCACTGGCAATAGCAAAAGAATATACGATAGGTATGTTGTATTTATGTCATCATAATACTGATTATTTTATCTCAGTAGCTTCCATAGAATTAAGTGCAGTGTTGTGCCATGATAGGCTTGGCCACATGAGTGAGAGGGGATGCAGATTATCCACTCAAGGAATTACTTCCAGATCCGAAGTAGGTAAGTTTGGAATGTTATGGGAACTGTGTTTATGGAAAACATAAGAGAGTTAAATTTCTCAAGGTTGGGAAATAGGAGGAGACTGAAAAGTTAGAGCGTGTGCATACATATGTATGGGGACCGGCTCAGGTACAATCTCTTGGTGGCTCTATTTATTATGTTACTTTTATTAATGATGCAACTAGAAAAACTTGGGTTTATTGCATTAGAGCTGAATAATTATTCGCTCACACATGAATTCACCAAATGACTTGGTAAATCAGATAAGCCATAAGGCAAGTATATATTAACGATAAGATAAGAGATGGATTGTTACAAATGGTGGCCCTGCCTTAAATGTGGCTTGGGCATTTAAAGTTGAGGAGACGCCTCATTTCATAACCTAACTTAGTTAACCTAATTGTTAATTATTTAATTATTATCCTATTGTATGTTCGTTACATTGCCACTCTCTCAGAAAGGCTTTATCCTCAAAGCCTTATAATGTTGTCGCATCGTTCTTTGTAATGTCGTGGCTGATGAAATATGTCGATACGAACTGCTAAGTATAGAGCATAACTTTCGATATGTGGATGGGTCAATCCATCCTAAATTGATTTGTTGTTGATTGTTGGGATTCCCTACTGATTTGTCATTAAGAGTTTTGATCATATTAGTATCATTATCTTTCGACATTTCCCACTTTTTAGAATTTTGATTTTTATGGTTGGGGTGTCGATAGGGAATTTTCACAATGTCATTCTCTTTTACGAGTGTCGCCTTTTGAGTATTGATGTGAGTTGGAAGTTGTATTTTCATTCCTTGTGGTTTTAAGGTTTCATTCTGTATCTTTTCCAACTTGTTTTCCAATTGCACGTAATCATTTTGAAACTTCATAATCACTTCTACTTGCGCTTTTCTATCATCTTCAGACTTCTTAAGTTGTTCCTTAAGATATTTGTTATGACTTCTGATGCAATTATTTTCTTCCTGCTTGTCTAGAAGTTTCCCTTCAAAGTCTTCCGTAGATTGTTCTGTCTTCTGACTATTTTTCGACTTCTTAATTTTCGTGACTAGTGTTTTGTTATGATTCCTTAATTTGAAAATTTCTTTGGAACTGTTGGATAGTGTTTTATTACTTTTTGCGATCTCTGACTTATGAGTCTTTTTAGAGTTGTCATTTTGTTGTTGAAGAAATTTTATCTGTTGTCGATACTGGTCGATCACTGATTCTTGATTTTCTAATTTATGTTGTATCTTCATTAGTTGTTCATCCTTGTCGCTAGCGATTTTGTTCAACCGTTTTATTTCCGCTTCGTAATCGTTTATTTCTTTCTTTATATCTTGATTTTTCAATCTTTGATTGAAATCATTTTCTTCTTTTAATTCATCAATTTGCACATATAATTTTTCTAGTTGGAAATGTTTTTTTCCTTGTAATTTTCTTCTATCTTATGTATTTCAATTATTACTTCCAAATTTTTATTCCTGTCGCGTAAATCTTCATTGTTTCTTTGATAGCGTTTTAACTTGGCTTCTAATTTATCTATATGTAGTCGCAAACCAGATTCCATGATCTCTGATTCTTCAACACTAGATGGCCGTCTTGGACTATTGTCTTGGATTTCGATTTTTGTGGTGACATAGTTTTGGTGTGGCGACTGTGGGCCTTTTTCTTTGGCGGTTAGGAGGTATTTGGCTATTTTTGGGGTTTGGGTTTGTGGCTTGAAAGGTTTTGGGGTGGTTAGGTGGGGAGGTATGGAGGAGGAGGTGGATTACACATCGGATGGGGACAATGAAAGAGAAATTTTTGTTGTAGGAGGTTTTTCTGGTGCTTTGGATCGGCAGGGGACATCTGGACCTCTGCTGTCAGGGAGGGGGCCAGGGGTATACTCTGGGCACGTGGATGAAGTGGGGCTGGCAGGGAATGAATCTGCAAGGCTTACAATCCCTAGGCTTTCATCGCCCATTTCTGTGGGTTTGGAGGGTTTGGAGGCGGATTTACTTTTCAAGACCTCTGAGGGTTTGGGTGTGGATCGACCCGACCTAGCTGGTCTTCTTGGAGGTACTCTCTCCCCATAGACTAGTTTCTTTACAAACTTCCCTGCATTATCTTCGGAGCTCCCAGTAGAGGGTTTTTCCCCTGTTATTGGAGGTGGTATTCAGCATCAGGGTTTGGAGGGTGAGTTTGGTTCCTTCTCGGTGGGGGATTTGGTTGTGTCTGAAGCTGGTCGGGGGTTTGATACTGCTCAGGGTTCTGGAGGTGGGGAGATTCCTTGGGCGGCCATATCCTCCAGTGGTCAAGCGGCGGCTGCTCTGGGCAACCAGGAAGTGTATCCTGAGGCTGAATCATTTTTAGCCCCTAAGCAAGGGGGGTCAGCAAAGGTGGGATCTCCAAAAGTCCAAAGGCTGTAAAAGATAGGAAGCGTAGGAACAAGCTGGTGCTGGGGGTTGATGTTACGATGGAAGAGGCATAGGATATGTCCATGACAGCTGTGGTTGGGCATGTCCGGGGCAAACATTTTGGCCGTGGTTTTCTTCGGAGGTGGGCGGACGAGTAGTGGAAACATCTGATGGATTCAGCACCTGAAGTTCGGGTTTTGACTAAAGGTTGGTTTTCTTTCATTCTGCACAGCAAAGGGGAGGTTGATGCTGTCCTGGGGAGGCAGTGGACTATGAATGGGGTTCCAATTGTCTTGAAACGATGGACACCTTTTTTTGATTCACAAAAAGAGAAGATTAACAAGGAGCCTCTGTGGGTAAAACTTCCAGTTTTTCCTATGCATTTATGGAATGAGAAACACTTTGCTGAAATTGGGAATTTTTTGGGTGAATATGTTTGTGATGATTTATCCTTTATGGAGACTGGTAAGTATTCGGTGGCCAAAATTATGGTAAAGATCGATCTGCATTTGGGACTTTCCTCTGAGATAACTGTACAGACGAAGGATGGAGACTTTGTTCAAATTCTTGACTATGTGGGTGTGCCGTTTAGGTGTCACCGTTGTCATACATATGGACATATGGTGGCCAGCTGTCCGCTTCCCTTTAGGACCAGCAAATCGATGATTGAAAGTGATATAGATGGGATTGATGCTCCTAAGGAGGTGGGGGTTACTGCTGCTGTGGGGGCAAGGATAACTGGGCCATTGGATGGAAGGACGGTGGACACAGAACCAGAGGTACAGGTTGCTTCCAGAAAACTACCTTTTACATCTGAAATGTATTTGTGCGAGGTGGACATTGGCAAGAAGGTCTCTGGGGGTTTGTTTGCTGACAGACTGGGGGTTGGGGTAAATGCTTTGGTTTCTTCAACTCAGGATGGATCCAGGAAGACTTTAGTACAGGCCAATATTCGAGGGGGTTCATCTTCGAATCTCTTGGGGAACGAAATGGGGTGGTTGATCAGTTATCCAAGGAAGCGTCGCAGCGGCATATAGACTTTGGCATATGGAAGATAACTGAACACTCTCGCGTGGGTTCATCCAGCTATTATCATCAGCCGTTTTATGATACAGTTTTGGTACAACATTGAGCTTTGGTTCTGTTTTTGTGACCTGTCAACTACTCTGATTTGGGTTTTGATCTCTATATTTGTATGAAGCTGGTATGCTTATATATTTTACAGTCTGGGTTCTAGTCAGCAAATTTTTGAAATGGATTTACTGTCCAGATTTAGGGACTGTATATACTCTGTATCAAGCTGATATATTTTACAGTTTGGGACAAAGCAGTAAATTTATGAATTTTCTGTGATGTATCAAGCTACAGACTGCATTTTGGGTTATTGTATCGAGCTATCTAGCTTCGGCCGTCCCATGATACAGCTTGGTTCAGCATTGAGCTTGTTTTGTGTACTGCCAACTACTCTGATATGTATATTTTAAGGACTGCATATACTCTGATTGTATCGAGCTGATATATTTTACAGTTATTTTCTGTTGAGTATAAAGCTACAGACTGCATTGGGCTGCTTCAGGATCCAGTTTGGTTTATATTTCACAGTCTGGGTGCTAGACAACAAATTTTTGAAATGGACTTACAGTCCAGATCTTGTGACTACATCTACTTTGATTTGGGTTATTGTACTGAGATGATATGCTATAGCTGATAGTATTTATGCTATTATAGGCTGGGATATTTTTGTAATTTTTTGGTTATGATATTCTGTGACAGATAATATGTGAC
>LPNX010139839.1:46238-64073 GCA_001517045.1 Pseudotsuga menziesii | reverse complement strand
GCAACAATTGCACTGTGAAGAGTTTTAGGAATTCCCCACCATGGTTTCAGAGTGTGAAATGTAGAGCGCGGATCCTACTGTAACGTTAAAACCTCGGATAAATCATAGAAAACTCACGGAGTCTGATAGATCTGAGCCGAACAGAAGCAATGTGGAGAGCCCGCTCACAGCTCAAAATTTCACCGATGTGCTTGAAAATTAGCACTCGAAATGGCAGAAAATACCACGAATGCAATGGAATTGCAGGAAACATATTGCCAGTCAGCACAAGGATTGTTTCCTTTCGAGTTAGAGGGCAAAACATAGGGATACCCAACACCCTGAGCAAATGAAAGCAATACATCCACCTTCCCATCACAGGGACCTGGGATGAGCAAACAAAAATTGTTTTCACTGGGTTCCCCAATCAGTACATCTACTTTCTTCGGGAAAATAGGGTAAGGCCCTTGTAATGCATTGTTGATTAACGAAACACTCTGCAAAGAAGAAAAAGAAGTTAAATATTTTGGAACTAACCCGGTTAACATATTATCCCGCAGCCTGATTTCTTCCAATGACAGGCACTTCCTAAGGTCAGGTATAGGTCATGTGAAAGCATTTGACTGAAGCCAGACCTAAGTAACCACACTCATCCCCGAAAGAACCTCGATGGGGCCATAAAGCTTCAGATGCAATTGATTACCAGTGCTATAACCTGAAGGCTGGTCAGGCCCGTGAAGAAATCAGATGGAATTTCAGAATTAATCTCACCATTTACACTAGACGGTCATGCGACACTTGCCACGCTCCCTGCATGTAGGGCATCAATTGCAGGGTTGCAAAGATGTCAAGCAGGTCAGGGAGTTAGAGTCCGCAGTGACTGACATTTGAAATCAGCTTGTCAGGATAGCAAGAATAAAAAGTAGATTTTAGCAATAAGACGTTCAGTTATAAAAGTTTGGATAAAATTGGGAATACCATATTATAAAAAATTGAACTACCGACTTGGAGCTGGGCGGAGTATGGTATCACATCTGGAACAATTACATCAGAGGTCTCGAGAATGGCAGGATAAGACTCGGGATGAATTCTGACAGTTTACTATGGGAATTTAAAAACCACATGGGTTCTATTAATGCCGCGATAGCTTATGACAGTGTGGTCGATTCTTATGTGGGCTCTTAGCGTGGAATATCTACCATCCAACAATTCCTTTGGAAGTTAAAAATCCCAGAGAAGGTTCGCTGTTTTATTTGGCTTCTTGTCAATAATAAAGTTCTTACTTGGGATCAGCTGAAAAAAAGAGGCTTTCAGGGTCCCGGTCTATGTATAATGTGCAAGGAAAATGAAGAAACTGTTCAGCACCTTTTCATGGACTGCAAGTATATAAAGGTCGTCTTCGAAGCTGTTTTTGATCATTTTAGCATTCGATCCCATCATATTTCTAATCTGGGTATTTCAGTAAGTCATTATTTGGAAAAATGGTTCCTTGCTCATAACATGAATTATCGCCATCTCTACATGCTTTTATTCACTTGCTGGGCGATTTGGAAACAACGGAACAAGTTTATTTTCGAAGGGTCTCCTCCTTCTGTTTTTGGGACCATTCTTCAAGTTGAAATTCTTTCGCACACCTTTCCTGTGCCTGAAAAGAAATTAAAGATCAGAGTTTTTGGTGAACCTCCAAGGAGATCTTTTCCTTGTGGGTATTTCGATGGTGCAGCCGCCAAGAACATTGGAGGGGCAGGGTTTGTCCTTTATATTAGCAGCATGCACAACGTGCACTTCTCTTTAGGATGTGGAAGATGCACTAACACCAAATCTGAATTGATGGCACTATGGGCCCTTCTCACGGTAACAAAAATCATGGGGGTACCACTCCTCAACATTTTTGGCGATTCACTTGTCATCATATCATGGGCCACGGGCAAGAGCACTCTGAACCTTCCTCATCTGAGACACTGGAGTGATGAGATTAGAGAACTTCTTCAATCTTCTCCGGGATGGATCATGAAACACATCTTTCGTGAGCATAATCAGATTGCTGACAGTCTCTCAAAAGAAGCTCTTTCCTTAGACTCTGGCTATGGGACTTTCAAAGAAGTCATGAATGATATTACTATTGACCATGGTAATTTTCGATTATATTAAGATGTGCTATGCTCCTTTTCTTTAAGCACACTATGTTTTATGTTATTGTATGGGATCAGTATCATGTAGGACTGTCCAGCAAATTGTATGCTCACGATTCATGTTGTTTACTGATCTTTTCTGGGGTACGATATATATCTGACCTGTTTATACAGGAGTGATGATAAAGCCTGAAAAAAATCAGGCTTGTGCGCAGCCAACCATGTTATGATGACAGGTATCCGCCATAGATGAAAGGAGCTCCTCTTTGTCTGAGCATATATGTGAATGACTCACTTGATGACTGTATAAGATGATCTTTGATTCATAATAGAATAACGAGATCTGGTATTTTTTCTACCGAAAAAAAAGGAAGAAAATCAAAACGTAAGAAGCATACCTGGTGCATAGAGGAAAGAATGTAAGGCTGAGAAGGCAGACTGCCAGGCAAAAATTATAGCACAATCCAATGGCTCATAAGAGCTCTGAAATCTTGGCAGAATGCAAGTCACATGCCAGACAAATTATAACTGCTCTGATACCACTGTAAGAAGCACATTTGGGCATATGGATGATTGGCAGTCGCAAAGCCAATCTACACAAGAAGAATAACCAAAAGACAGGAAGAGGAAGAGATAGGCGTTAAGCGCACTTTCTTATCATTAATTAATGTACATATATACAATGAGAAGTGCCCTTTGGAGTTCATATTCCAAGTGGCCTCTTGGACTCCTGGGTGACTTTTGGTCTCCTCTTAGACTCATCAACTCCTTCTCTCACGAATAGGATGAATAATAATAATACAATAATATGAGAATATGCTAACCCTAAAGATTAGGTTCTCAACACCATGGATTATTAATTCTACTTCTATTATATTTTAGGAGATATTAAGCTTGTTTTAAGTGGTGTATTATGTGTATTTTTTCTTTGTTAATAAGGCAGGCCTTGATCTATTTGGGCTTGTAAACCTGTGAAATGATATTGGTTTAAAACGATAATGACAACAATGTCGTTTTAAAATCGATAAGCAATTACAAAGTCTTGAAGTTGGATACTAAATAGCTTTAATACATTGATTGCATTTATGTATAAATTTATTAAGAGATAGTCACCATATATTAATTGCATTTCAACTATGAGCTTTGGGTAAGAATATCCCCATCGCAATATAACATTAAATACTTTCCACACATTGAGATAGTGAGCAATAAACGCAGTGGGGATAGTAATGGCCAACATATCTCCAACCGGGTTTTCTTTTCCCGCAAGAAAAATGATTGATAGCGAAATCCATTAATTTAATACCGATACCTTGAGATAATAGTAATATCTTCTTCTTTTCACTGGTGGGATAGTGCATTATCCACCTTACCAACTAACTCCCTGTTAAGTATTTTTAGTTGATGATGATGATGATGGTTAACGTCCCCTGAGACCAAACTTTGGTCTATCGGACCTAAATAAGAGAATTAGTTAGTTTGCTTTAAAGTTATATTTCTATACTCAAAGAGCTTGGAAAGAAGCGTCCCGAGCTTACTATAATTTTGACAGGCTAAAAGGCTAGGCATGTCGGTATTGCAACAAAGATTATGAAACTGGGATCTAATGTGGGTGTACGCAGGGCACTCTAAGAGGAAGTGATTTTCATCTTCAATGTTCTTACATTGAAGATTTAGTCCCATAGCCAGAGTTATATGGCCACCATTAAATTTCAAATTTAGTGATAATGCTAAAGGGATTTAGTCCGCCCATTTGTGTCCTTTCTTTTGGTGAAATTATTTCCCTTAGTTCATTGGTTTAGAGGTGATTTCGTTAGCAAGCGGAGCAGACTTGGTCAAAGATATCACTACCACAAAAGTTGGCCTTCGTGACATTATAGAACTTAAGAATTAAAGTGTTAAAATTTATGCCTTTCATCATCTATATCGATGGAATAGTTGTAGGCTTGCCAATCCTCTCTTTTAATTATTTCAATGTTTGTCTAAACTTCATATCCTATCGCCTTTGAAATTGAATAGACGTTTTTATGATCTACAATTGAAAAGTTGTAGGTATTGTTGACAGAATGGTTGTACGGCCAACCTCCAAAACAATCAATTAAATAAAATTTTGATTTGATAAAAATCAAGTTAGGTGGAATGCTCGATGTCCTTCGAAAGGTATATAATTGTTGGTTGCATGTATTAAATGTATTCCTTGGGAATTCTCAAACTTTGTAGCTAAAGTTTTCATAGCATATATGTTTATTCCTACTTAATAGTTATGTATTAATATGTTGTTGTTGATGATGACTTGAAGATCAACAGTTTGCAAAATGAACATGATAATACCTTTTAAGTGATACATTGTTCATATTGCATGGAACATTAGTCCATTAGTCCATTTGTTCGTCCTACCCTTTAAGTGATACATTGTTTATATTGCATGGAACATTAGTCCATCAATCCATTTGCTCGCAAAGCTGGGATACTTCCATCTCCACATTCCATGTTTGTATCTAGATCTATAAAAATAGATGGGCATGAATTAGAGACCATATTTTCAAGTAAAATCAATTGGGTGTTATGTATTGGTGAATAAACATTCATTTCATATTCCCTAGAGATGATAGAAGATATCAATTCTAATCAAGTGCTATGTTGTAGGGAAATATACAGCCGAAGGGAGAGAATATTTGCATAATGCATCCTTCTAGGTTATATTGGATAGAGTAAAGAGTGTCAAAGCTTAAAATCCCATGCCCGATCAAGCATATTTAAAGAACCAAAACAACTGCTTTGGAGTTTCATTATTTCCAGAGTTTGGGCATTTAGGCTACACAATTCCTGAGCATTTCAAGCATTGCCCTATGGGAAAGCCTCCATGCAATAAGGACCAAGTGAAACATACATTTTAGGGTTCTAGGTGGCACTCTAGTTGAATTTCAGACAATAAATCTAGGGGCTCTCCTTATACTTGATTGTCCAAATTTTGTTGGGATTTCCCTCAAGTAAAGGCTTACAGGCTTAATCCAAATCCATTTGTATCCTTCTATCGACTTGTACTTAAAAAACCTTATTCTTTTTATTCCTCTTTAGTACTTTTACCAAGCCCATAGCTCTAATCTTAGTAAAGTAATGTTACAGGGTCAACCTCCACACCATTTTCTAGAATAATCATATGCAAGGTCAAGCTTCATTTATACTTTTAAGGCCTTTGAATTTTTGCAGTATCTAGATCACTTGTCATAAAGGCCACCCATGTCTCAAATACGTTTCTTGTAAAGTCACTTGGCTTAAAACGAGGAGATTTCAACTAGTGACTTTCCCTCCTAAAAAACCATGGAGACCAACTTCGATACTGGTGATTGAAATAATACTCAACCTTGAATGAGTCACTTTTCCAATCCAACTTGTGTTTGATGGCATCCCGAGCTTGCAACGAAGATATACATGTATTTTACAAACAAAAGGTTGTGAAATAACCACTGCAAGCTACTACAATGCAAACAATTATAACCAATCAAAAATAACCATGGAGGGCCACCGAAATTAAAGTGTCATATTAATGCCCAACATGGAAAGAAACAAACACAAACATACAGGTCATCAGGCCAAACTGAGTGGGTGAATCAAGATGTTGAATGAATCAAACTTGAATCATGGGGAGGGGCTTTGTACTCGAGGGAAACCTTCCATCCTTCAAAGACAATTTTAGGATCAATGGTTATAGGATCTCATTTGTCATTGTCATGCTTAGATTCTCTTGGATGCTTTGGTTCCATGATGCCACAGTAACAACAAGAAATTTATTGAAATGAGAAATCTTTAGGGATCTCCTTGGGGGAATCTCCTTCATCTCACTTAGAATTTTCTCACATATCAGCTTGTTTTGTGTTTGTGTCAATGACCACTAGAAGCTTAAGAGTAAGAAAAGTGGGAAAGAGAGTTCCCTCAAAGTGACACTTTACTTATAGTGCATGGCGCACTAGTCTAGTTGTCCATCAACTTGCTTAGGTGGGTTACTTGAATCTCCACCTTCCATATCTATACTTGGGTAAAGACTTATTTTGCCAAGTAAAATTGTTGGTGTGTTGTGTATTAGTGAATGAACATTCATTTCTTGCTTTCGAAAGATGATATGAAATATCAACTGTAATCCAATGTCATGTTGTGTGAAAATCTATAGTGCAAGGGAGAGAATCTCCCAATAAGTAAAAAAGTTTGAAAGTCAATGCCCAAGCTAAATGGGCATATTTACAAAACCAAAAAAAGTCACTACTAGGAAAGAAACCGTAGTGGGGGTTTTTAGTGTTACAAGATTGGCCAAAATTGTCAAAAAAATTTCCATTACAACCTTTCCCAATGGTACCAAATGTTTTAGTGGGAGTTTATATAGAAATTTATTATAACTAAAAAAAGTCGGTGGTCGGAGGATTTATTGGAGGTTTTTCATTGGTGCACTTTATTCACACATACGTACCAGTTCTAAGAAATGAAAAACGCATCGGTGCTTGTTAATATATATAGTATCGATGTGCACCAAAATTTTAAGCCAAACCGGTGCTTTATAACAATATATGCACCGATGCATATAAAAAAAATAACACCAGGGATTACTAACTATTAAAATGCACTGGTGGTTACTGACTATTAAAACACACCAGTGCTTACGAACTATTGAAACTCTATGGTGCTCACTAACTTTTACAAAGCATCGTTTCGATAAGTGAAGGAAAACACACCATTGACGGTCGCTATATTTTAAAATTTAGCAGTGTGCTTAATATAAAGTAGTGCACCAGGGAATTATAATTAAAAAACACTGAGGCATGCACAAGTGTTATGTTGCGTTGGTTCTCTGTTGTTTTGAGCATATTGGTGCTACATTGTCTCCAATGCAGTGGTACTACATTGCCTGAAACGCACCAGTGTGATTGAAACACTCGAAAGCACTAGATATTATTTTATGTTTGGTAAACAATGACTACATTCGATTGGAATATCTATATTTTATTTTTATTTTGTTTAATTCCATTATTCATCAAAAATTGAAATATTTTTATAGTATTATTTATTTGAATTTGAATTATTGAGTTTGGATATGATGTATGGATTAATTTGTTATATCATAATTTTTTTCATCTACTGTAATATTTAATCATCCATATATTTAATTAGTGATGTAACATTTCACAACGACATTGGAGAATGCAATAGAATAAAAAAATTTATTTTATTATATATCAATAAAAGGCCCATTGTCATACAAAATGAGACAACATAAAGTTCACAACAATCAAAATATCAACATGTATGTAATTGTTACACTAATTAGTAACTCATTGTCTTTCAATTCATACACTATGTCTAGTACAATACACAAAATGTTTGATTTTGACCGACAATTATTTCAAAATATACAACAACTTGCATTAACATCCAAAATATATATATCAACATTCTTCGTTGGAATTGTTGTCGGTGCTCAATCCATTTGTGTGACTTAGGTTATTTGGCAGAATGTTTTGTTGATTTCCTTGATTATTTCCATCTTCTTTAGATTCCATCTACAAACATAAAAATAAAGTGTTATGAGTGTATCTACATTGCTGGGAATAATGAAAATTAAAATAGATAGTATACATGAATGTAAATTGAAAAGCGACGTATCATAAAAGAATCGAGTCTTGAATGATAAACATTCTTTCAAAACCAAATCTCATGCCTTCTCTCAACAACTCTTATGTTGGCTCCACTTCATACTTTGTTTTCAACAAGTTTTATACCCCGCAACAAATCATATATTTAATATAAATGAATTTTGTTGTTCTATTACTTATAAAATGAGAAGTAAAACAACATAGATACTTACAAATTCCACACACTATGAGGAAAAGGCCCTGTAGCAGAGGTTATAACAGAGTGTTTTAGTGTTATAAGATTGGCCAAAATTGCCAAAAAAACCTCTGCTACAACTTCCGCAAATGGTACCAAATGTTTTAGTGGAGGTTTTTACAGAAATGTATTATAACTACAAAAACTTAGCGACCAAAGGCTTTCGTGGATATTTTTTTTTCGGTGTGCTATATTGGATTCAAAACACCATTGCTAACAAACAAAACAAGCACCGGTGCATTCAAAAGAAATAATAGCACCGATGCACATAAAAATAACAAGCATCGATGCTTAATAACACTTATAGCACCAGTGCACAACACACTTTTAATAAGAAACAATGTTCTATAACATTATATGCACCGATGCTTACAACCTATTAAATAGCACTAGTGCTATATAACAACATATGGACCGGTACTTTAGATTAAAAGTAGCATCAATGCAGTTAATATAAAGGAGCATGTTGGGGCAGAAAAATAGAAAAAGGCCTTGGGCATGTGACACGCATAATGTTTTTTTTTCCTCGGAAAAAATTCATAATTTTATTTCAAAGTAGAACAAAATTACATATCTGCACATGTAAGAGGATCACTAGGATCCCTACATTGTCACATATTAGCTGTCTCATATAAACGTAACCAAAAAATTACAAAACTGTCCAAAATATGGATATCACAACCCAAATCAATAAACAGGTCACAAAAATCTGTGATCAGACATACTGCCAAAAGCAAAGGCCACCGCCTCTGAGATGCTGTCGCCGCCGCAAATTTCCCGAAAGAGCAAAACGGGTCGCCACGCAAGAGTATATCAAACAGACACCATCACTGCCATATAAGGCAGGCAATCTTTCTCAGCAAAATCAAACAGATCATGAAGGATCTTTGAAAAAACCCCACTGCAAAAACTCTGATGAAGCCTGGACGCATTCAACCCTGGCGAATGGACGAGTCCATGGCAAGAAGGTTCGTCACTCCACGCCCTCATTGGAAGGCACAAAAATCCCACCACGATCCAGTCATCATCCAGAGCCGACAGGAATCATAACCAGGTCCGCGAACAGATGGCGGATCCAGCACGAAAAAAGAAAACACCAACAAGCAGGGGTTTGAACCGCAAGGCCAAGGCCAAGATGACCGAAGATCCAGAAAAAACCCATTAAGAATCGGGAAAAAAGCACATAACCCATCAAACGAATCAGACGATCCGCAGGGCAAGTTCGAAAAAAACCATGACCACAGAAGGATCCGTTCAAAGCACGCATAAGGGTTTGATTTCAATCAGGAATAGACTCGCCAGGCTCACGGCAGTCAAAAGCAAACCCTGGTTCTTGGACTTCTCGAGACCCATGGTCGATTGAGCACAATATCTCCATGCGAGAGGATCGATGGGGGAAGAATCTCAATCTTGCACCATGCAAAGACGAAACCCCCAAAAAATCAAGAAACGCCTGAAAGCGTGAGACAGTGTTCCCTTCTTCCATCTAGTAAATGCAAGAAGCCTTGGCCAAGAAGCTACTAGCTACTTGAATATCATTCAGCTATAACACCGCCAAAATTTCTTGAAAGTCCCCAATAAGTCGATCCCACGACCATCAAGCTCCCTGACCATTAATCGCAGTCATCCTGAACAATCCCTTCGGCCTGAGAAAGTGGGCGGAGAAAGAGCTCACTAATATTTTTACAGCGCGGCGGATCTGAGAGGAGGAGGGGGCGCAAGCCTGGGCGACTACTGGCCGCAGGCTGCAAATCCTCCCCAAACCCTCAATCTCCCACCCTCGTTTCTTGGAGCTCCTCCTCCCTTCCCCCTCTTTTTTTTTCATTATCTCCGTGACACGTATAATGTTGCTCTAGGACTATGTTGTTTTAAGCTCATAGCTACGAGAATCAATTAAACGCACTGGTGCCACAGTGTATTAAATGCATTGTTGCTATCATAACGATGAAAAGCACTGTTGATTAATTTTTGTTTGGTGAACCGTGACTACTGACATCGTACTAGAATATATATACATTTTATTTAATTACATTATTCATGAGAGATTGAGATAATTTTTGTAGCAGTATTCATTTGAATTTTTATTATTGCATTTGTATATAATGTTTGGATTAATTTATTACATCGTAAATTTTTGCATCTATTTTAATTTTTAATCATCAATATAATTAATTAGCGATTTAACATTTCACGACACTAGAGAAGGAAATAGAATAAAAATATTCATTTTATTATATACCATAAGAGGGCTATTGGCATACAAAATGAGACAACATAGAGTCCACAATAATCAAAATGTCAACATGCATGTAATTGTTACACTTATTGGTAACATGTCTTCTCTCAATTGGGACAATATTTTCAGTACATTGTACACTAAAATGTTTGATTTCAAAACTAGACAATTATTTCAAAATATACAACAATTTGCATTAACATCCAAAATATATGGATTTCCATTCTTCACTGAAACTGTTGTTAGTGCTCGAGCCACTTGCATTACTTGGGTTATTTGGATGAATGTTTTGTTCATTGCCTTGATTGTTTTCCTTTTCTTCAACTTCCATCTACAAACATATAAATAAAGTGTAATGAGTGTATCTACATTGCTAAGAATAATGAAAATGAAAATAGATAGTATACATGAATGTAAATTGAAAAGCTACATACCATATAAATTATTGAGTCTTGAATGTTACACATTCTTTCAAAACCAAATCCCATGCCTTCTTTCAACAAGTCTTTTGTTGGCTCCACTCCATACTTTGTTTCCTACAACATTTATACCCTATAAGCCAGAAATCATAGATTTAATATAAACATTTTTTGTTGTTCTATTAATTATAAAATGAGAGAAGTAAAATAACATAGATATTTACAAATTCCACAATTAATTTTGATACGCCAACATATACTCACAACTCTTACTTAACCCAATGTCAATCAATTCTTTTGATGGCTCTTCTTTGTATGCTAATACATGTTTGAAGGCATCCAAGGATGACCTATGTAGAAAATAATAAAATAAAATATAAATATCACAACCAATAAAGAATCTTAAGTTGTTATAAGGAAATCACATATATTCACAAACTTGGCTATCAATCCCTTTTTTCCTTGTCGTCCTGTCTTATGTGCTGAATGGGTTCCATTTTGTTTTTTTTGCGACAAAACAAATGAAATTTAATTTTTAATGCTAAACTAATTAATTCTTTTTTTCCAAAGGAAAAAAATCTGTTTGTATTGATAAAAAAATACATTCAGAGTATGTATAGTCCCTGCTGTTTCAACAGATTTACATCAAGAGCCACATAAAAAAAAGATGCATTGTTTTCTTCTTTTGCAGCTGTGCAAAAATACATTGTTTCCAAAAAAATTCGGTCCCTACCGACCTTTGAGAAAATTCCTGCCATGTAAAGCTTTAATCTCTGAAGTTGAACAAAATGGTGGTTCAATTCGTTCTATTTCGTATCAAAATCTGAATGTGAGCTGTAGTGCCGATTCAAAGGTAAATAAAAAATATATTATGGCCGAGTCGAGTTAAGAGCTACCTGCCCCCAACAAGGGGTCAATAAAAAGTCTATGAAAAAATTCATATACCTCTGCATCCTTTGTCTAGAAAACTTTCCAAGTGCCTGGCTCCAAGTTCAAGCTTGCCTTGGAGAGTCTGTCTGCATCCTCATTCCTTTCCCTGTAGACATGTTTGCAGGTGATAGCATCAAAGTGTGATAATAGTATGTTAGCTTCTTCATATAATTCAGATAATGAAATGTTCCTGCATTTCTGAATTTTGTTGATCCATTTTAGAATAACTAAAGAATCACCAAAGATATGATTTTTTCTACAGTTTCTTTCAAGTGCGAAGCCGAGGAGAAGCTTCAAGGCCATTAGTTCTACATAGTTGTTTGTTCCTGTGCCCCGTCCCATCTTTATTTGAAAGTGATGGGTTTGATTGAGAAAAAGGGTAGCTCCTCCCCCACATTTCGTATCTTGTGAGGCACCATCAAAATAGGCCCAAGGGATGTCTTTGTCTATCTGTTCTTCTGTGATGAATCTTGGGGCCGGGAGGTATTTTGTTTGTGGAAAGTAGGATAGTATATCTTGTCCTTGTTTTTCTACTTCTTCAGGGGAGGATGTTTTTTCTAGAAAAATGGCTTTATTTCTGGCTAACCAAATTCCCCAAATATGAATAAGAGCAAGAGCCCCTATCTGTGATATCATAGGGGTTGTCGTCCATGACTTCCACGCATCATCCATAGTGGGACCTGCCCAACAAAACCTGATGGCTGTCAGCGTTTGAGAGTTGCTTCCACACTTGCTTAGAGAAGCTACAGTTTAGGAAAAGGTCAAATGGACTTTTTTTGCTATCTTTGTAGAGAAAACACCATCCAGGGCCAGCCAATGATCTCTTTTGCAGATAGTTCGAAGTGGGGATTCTGTTTGTAAGAGTACACCGCATAAATTTTTTTTGCCTCTAGTGGGAACTTTAATTTCCATATACCAGTCTGCCACCATTTCTGATCCATCTGATAATGTTGTGAACAGAGTTGACCTATTTTTGGTGTATATTGGCCATGTTTAGCAAGCTCCCAAATTAATTCATCATCTGTGTTTGTGAGACGAATATGAGAAGTTTGCAGGGTAGAGATATAATGGTTCCAATCCCTGATCCAAATCTTTGGAATCTCTAGGTCTTGATTTCTCATCCAACCTTGGTTCCATAGGTTTGTCGAGGCTGGGTCTGCTATTTGATTTAAATGAAAGAGGCCTTTTTGATGTAACAATATCATTAGCTGATTTGGAAGGAGATGGATTTGTTGGCTTCCTAGCCAGGGATCCGCTCCAATTATGACATTTGATCCATTTCCCACCTTCTAGGGTAAGCCGTCCAAAATGAGAGGGAGAGCATTGCTCATATCCTTCCAGATGATTGATCCATTTGGGACCTTTGTTCTAGCTAAGTCTTTGATTCAGTCCAATAGAGGAGTTGGGGCAATGTATTTGTGAAGGATTACCTCCATCCATAGGCTATGGGTTGAAATTAATCTCCAACCTACTTTAGCAGCCAAAGATTTTGCAAACAGAAAGGTGTTTTTAAGGCATTAGCCTCCCAAATCCTTTGGCCTAGCAATTTGGTCCCATTTTACCCAGGGAATAACTCTTTTTTCCTTGTTTCCTGTCCATAGGAAATTTGAACAGATTTTCTTGGTTTTGTTCAAGATTGATTTTGGGATCCAAGCTAATGGCATCCAATATACTGGGATTGCTTCAAGGACTGATTTTACCAGAATTAGCCTGGCAGCTCTTAAAATCCATCTATTGCACCAATTATTGACTCTGACTTCAAGTTTGGCCAGCAGCCATATCCAATCCTCTTTCCTGTAGCTGTTTGGTTTGAGTCTAAAACCCAGATATTTTATGCCATCATCCAGGGGAAAGTGCAGGAAAGGGAAGAGGTCTAGAAGAGTCCTCAGTGTTTCTTCTTCCAGATTGAAAGTAGTGATTGTGGACTTCTGTGCATTAATATGCATTCTAGTTTCTTTACAGAAGAGTTTCAAAATTTCTGAGAGTCTCTTTGCTTCCCTGATATACCCACTGCAGAAGATGAGAGTGTCATCTACAAATAGAAAATGGGTGATGTTTAAATTTGCAACAATCTTGATTCCTTCAAAAAGTCCTCTTCTTTTTGCATCCAACAGAGCTCTACTTAGCCCTTCTACAACTAGTAAGAAGAGATAGAGGGAGAGGGGGCATCCCTGGCACAGTTCTCTTTCTGAGTTGAAAAAATGGGAGGCTACTCCATTGATGAGGACAACAAAAGAGGCTGTTGAGATGCAAGTAAAAATCCATTTTATAAAGGAATAATTGAAACCCAGGTGCGTAAGGAGCATCCTGAGATATATCCAGCTAACTCTATCAAAGGCCTTGGAAAGATCAATTTTTAGGATGGCCCCATTAACCTTCTTGATTTTGACACTGTGTAGTCCCTCCTGAGCTACCCCAATGGCGTCATGTATCTGTCTGTCATCCAGAAAGCTGAACTGTTCTTTTGAGATTAGTTTTGAAAGCACCTTTATAAATCTTTGTGAAATTATCTTGGTTACCACTTTGTAGGTAATGTTGCACAAAGAGATATGCCTGTAGTCTTCCAGGATTTCTAGATTTTCCTTCTTCGGAATGAGAGCTAAGAAGGTTGAGTTTAAGGGAGGGTGAAGAACTCCATTTAACATTGTTTCTTCTACTAGTTGTAGGAGAGCAGGCCCAATGATTTCATAGGTAGCTAGGAAGAATTCCACTATCCATCCATCTGGCCCTGGGCTTTTGTCCTTTTGAAAACTACTTAGTGTTATTTTCAGCTCTTCCTTTGATACCTCTTCCATTAGATTTGAGTTATCCTCCTCTGTGATACCCTTTGGGAACAATTGTGAGAGTTGGATTATCTCTGCTATTGTTTCCTGCTAGTCTGCTTTAAACATATTTTCAAAATAGGCCCTTCCTGTCTCAGTGAGGTCTTCAAATGATGTGGTTGTCTCATTGTTGGCATTTTTAAACTCCCAAATAGTGTTTTGTTGTTTTATACCTTTGGAAAAATCCTGGAAGAATTTAGTATTGTCATCACCACTTTCCATCCATATGGCTCTGCTCTTTAGTCTCAGGACCTCCTCGCTTTCCTTTAGAATTTTGTTCCTGCTAGCTTCTAAGGAGAATAATCTTTCCTTGTCTTCTTGAGTAAGGTATCCCCCTCCATCAGTATTTTGAAGTTATTCCAACTTCGCCTCAATTTGGGTGATTACTTGATCATCCTGATCTTTCTTGTTTTCAGCCCATTCCTTGAGGATCTTTTTTTATTATGGTTAGATTTTGTGTGAAGTGAAAATAATCCCTTGTGCCTTCTTCAACTTGAAATGGAATCCGGTTCGGAGAAGTTGAGTTACCTCCTCATTCTTAAGCCAGTCAGAGCAGAGTTTGAAGGGGCTAGCGGGCTTGCTTGGATTTTTCTGAATTTCCAGGCAGATAGGCAGATGGTCAGAGTCTGCTTCCGAATCCACCCATTGTTTAAACATCAAGTCTTCCTCTAGAATATTTTCTGCCAGCAGAAATCTATCTAGCCTCTTTGTAATTCTACCTTATCCCACCCTTCTGTTTGTCCAAGAGGGCTTTAGTTTTTGGGGGTCTAGGTCGATCAACTTCATATTCTGGAGGAGGTTGCTGAAGAAGGAGACTAGGGGATTTGTTCTCGCCGTTGGTCCCCAGATTTCATGTGCCCCTAATGTAAAATTTAGGTCCCCTTCAATAATCAGATTTTCCTTTTTTGAGATTCCAGAGTTTTTAAAAGACTCCCAGAACTCCAATCTGTTGTTGTAAGGTCCATAGATGTTCATGATATTCAGATTTAGGTTTTCCTCTGTCTAATTGATCTGGATTCCTAAACTTGAAAGGGATCCCCAAGAGTTTAAGCATCTAAGAGAGGAGTGATTCCATCATATTGCAAGCCCCCCAGAGTGTCCTCTTGCACTCTATGCTATGAAAGTGTAGAAAGGTGAGATTGTAGAAAGAAGATTTGTGACTTCCATTTTCAACCCTAGTGTTTCCTGCAGGAGGACAACATCCGGTTTATGGACCAAAAGCATCCTCTTTCTGGCAAGTTTTTTCTGGGTACTTGCCAAACACCTGTAGTTGAGGGAGAGCAGTTTCATTTGGGAACCCCGTCCGGGGCTTGCACTGCTCTAAGTGCCACAAAGAGGGTTTGTTTCCTTTCGTTTGCTTGGTCCCTAAGAGCCTTGTTCTGCGCCATGGAGAGGTGGGAGGGCCTTCCCCTTCCTCTTCCTTTTGCAGGGAAAGTATGGTTCGTGCCAAGTCCTCTGATCGGGCCTTTTGGATTCACTAGAACATGTACATCCCTTGACATGAGGTGGAAACGAATGGAGGAGGAGGGAGATTTTGGGGGGTCAGGGGTGGAAATTGGTGAGGGGGCCATCGAAGGAGGATCCAGGTTTGTTAACTTAGGGGAGGAGTTTGAGGGGTCAGGAATGGTTTTTGGTGAAGGGGCCATCGAGGGAGGATCCAAAATTTTTATCAAGGGGGAGGCATTTATAGGGGGGAAGCAGAGAGGGTGTAGTTTGAAACCCCCAAATCATGGTGCAGATAATCAATTAAAGTTAAATCATTTAACTTTTTATTGAGCAAAAAAGAAGGAAGCATACTAGAAGAGGTCGGTTGTTCATTCCGAGTCCCAAACTAGCTCAGAGGAGATAGGTCAGGGATGATGGCTGCAGTCTCAAACTCCTTGACCTTTCCTGAAGGTTTTTCTAGCATCTCTGAAGCTGGTTGGTCGTAGACCAATCCTTAGTTAGGAGAAGTCTCTTTCGGTCATAAAGCCCTAGATTCTTTTGGAGCCCACCTCTTCTTGGAGGTTGTCGCTGTCAGGGATCGAGGGAAGTTCTTTGCTAGATGACCAGTTTCGTGGAATTTGTGGCATCTAAAAGGAAATCATTTGTAATCCAGCAGCTGTTTCCTGATCCTTGGCCCCCAGATTAGGTTTATGTGATCCTTGAGATTGGTTCTGATGTTTAAAGATACTGGTATTCTTGCCACTTTCCTTATCTTTGTTTGCAGGAAGGAGAGGTCCGCCTCTATGAAAGTTCCCAGTACTTTTCCTATGTCCCTCAAAGAGGTATGGTTCCAGAATTCCCAAGGTAGCCCTAGCAAGTGAACCCAAACCGATATAGTGTCTAACCTTTCTATGTCTGCATCAAAAGGGGGGACCATTTTTTCAGTTTGAAAGGGGTTGTTTCAAAGTTCCCGACTTTCCCTAGGACAAAATCTAACTCTTCCTTGTAGTCAAAGTGAAAGCCGAACCATCCTCTGGCTAGCGGGGTGATTGTAGGTTTAACACTGTGGAGTCCCCTCCAATTTCTATGAACCTAGTTTCCCATCTCTTCCTATGTTGGATTTCGACCTTGGATTTTCCCAACTAGGGCTAGTTCTACCATATTGTGCGCTTCTGCAATGGATAGATCTACTTCGCAAACCAAATTAATTGCTCTACCCATAGGGTTAAGACATCTATTTTTCCTCTTTTTGGTGCCTAGGATTTCACCCTCGGAGCTTCCATCCGTCGAGACTGTTCTTGTGTCTTCCTCACTTTTTCTAGGGTTCGTATCTAGGGAGGAGTAGTCCAATATCCCCGACTGAAGCAAAGAAGAGATGAAATCCTCTAGACTACACTAACTTCTGGAGAAACCCTCATCTCTTGTACTCCTGGTTCGGATAAGGTTAAGGGCTGTTCTGTGTCGAGACGATCAAGCTCGCTGAGAAACCCTTGGTCCAATTACGTTGCCAAATTTGGGGATGCAGGTAGGAATGGGTAATTGTGTGTGATTACGGCGTTCGTTGCATGTGGGGATTGAGTTAAGCCGGAGGGGAAAAGGGTGTAGGGAAAAATGCCCAAGGAAGGATCCAGTGGTCTGACTGCGAATTGTCCGAAACCGTCTTCTTCACCGCAGGGCTCTTCTTTCGAAACCCTAACCTCACTTCAAGGTAGTAATTTCTCCAGCATGTTCTGGATTATTGCAGGAGAGGAGAATCCAGAGAGTTTCGTCGTCGTGAAAATGGATAAACCCTGCCACGAGTCCTCAGAATAATCCAACAACTCAATCTTCTCACTTAGATATGTGCCGGGCTCCATGCTAACAGATACCATTGAGCTGCAACTAGAAAAGTAAAAAAGAAAACTGCCTTCTCTGTTTTGACCACTGGAGGCTCCTGTTTACATTAGAGAGAATTTGAGGTAAAAAATGGGCCTCAAAAGGACCAAAATGTACTATAAAAATCAACCAATTGCATT
>LPNX010139839.1:32280-44883 GCA_001517045.1 Pseudotsuga menziesii | reverse complement strand
ATCTATCAATTCAAGCTGAAGTTGGAAAGCTCAACGGGGATCTACTTCAACCGTCCGAAATAAGGTACGAGGTCTGATCCTTTAGTGTTAGATATTTAATTTCTATTACATATTGGAAAGGATTGATTTCTGGAGTCAAGCTGTCTGTTATGGTACCCCAAGCCATAGGAATTTCTCTCTGTAACAGAATTGGCGACTCTGCTGGGGATTTCCTAGTAGTTGTCCTTTGGGGGTTTTCTATCGACATTCAATGACTTTGAATTGCTCTTTCTCTCTTGTTTTTGTGTCGGGTCTGGGGGCATGTTTTCCTGGTAGTGTCCGATTGGTGTGAAGTTTGTCTCAGCTTGTCTGTTTGCCTTGACTTTTATGCACCTTTCTTCTTGTACACGAGTTTTAAACTCACAGTCGCGTATACACGTGGGTTTCTCTGCCATTTTCGCGTATACACGCAGTTTTACTGCGAACAGTCGCGTATGCCCTTAGTTTTTCCTTTTAGTGGAAGTTTAATGGTTGTTGGGTGAGTTGTGATGATTTTTGAGTCTCATTTGATGTTGCCTGAGTCTGTATACACCTCTGTTTCTGACCAGAGACATTTTTTTTAGGGTAAATTTTTTTTTTAAGAATGTTCTTGTTTTTGCATTTTCAATTTTTTGTTTTTGGATTAGTGCATTAGACTTCTTTTACCTTAGTGATTTGCTTGAGTGCTGCTTAAATGTGTTTGCAGAGTCTAGGGATTGTAGCATCATTCTTTTGCTTTTTATATCTCATTTTATTTAAAAAAATCCAAAAATATTTGCTTATCATCATGCATTGCATTTTGCATTTTGCATAGTACTTGCACTAGATTTTATTTGGAGTATTAGTCAGGATTTCATATAGGAAAGCTTGCATTTATCATTTGAAGAAAATTGTGCATTTCACGTAGTAGCATACCCTGTTTTCATGGACACAATGCATTTGCATTGATTGTTAGGTGTGCATTTTACTTCATGTTGTGTCATAACACCATTAGTTGCACGGCCATATCCCTCTTTTGAGTAATAAAGCCAATTAAAATCAACGCTTAATTAAAATGAACTACACTATTTTATTTGATAGGGTTTACCAACAAGATTAGGTTTTAGGGTCTTGGAATAGGTCATTGTGAGTAAATTCTCCAAGATCACTAAATAACAACATGTATGTGTCTGTCCAGGTGAGTGTGTGAAATCCTTGGTATAACCAGTGTTTCTCAGGATCCTCCTCTCAAAAGAGAGTTAAGCACGAGGCAGTGTGAGCGGTTATTGATTGGGATGACCCCTAGTCATAACTGAGTAGCACCGAATATATTTCCAAGATTGTATTCGTATCTGGGGGCTCTTTTGAGAGTTTCGGGCTTTGCTACCCTGCCCATACAATCAATGCCGCCTGCGACTGTCCGCATGAGAATTGATTATATTGAGGTGACCTTGGTGGCCTTACCTAGGATATCGAGGGGGTACTTTGTAGGGGTTATTCTGCAGGTGTCCCGGCCAGGTTGGGGTCGGACAGCACAGTCGCTTTATGCGTTGAAGCTGAGGGCCACAATAATTGGTTACGTACCTCTGCTTGTTGTGTATGGGAGTCTCAAGCCTCTCCTAGGCGAGACATACCTGATTCATTCAGGAGCTCACTTATCCTACCCTTGATTGCTTGCATTTGGATTTAGATTTTATTGGTGATTGCTCTGTGCATGATAGCTTTCCTAGGGTTTGCGTAGATAGAGAGTCTTTTCTATTTTTTGAGTCATTGTGGATTCGAGTGCGGCTCCTCATCGTTCTTGTCGTTAGGAAGAATTCCGCCTTCTACATCTCCTCCTCCTTTGGGAGAGAGAAATAGACAGTCCAGGCGAACTACTTCACACATTGATTCAGACTCCATGGGAGACCATATAGAAGGTATTCCTGAACCACCTTTTCCCATTCATGTGGAAGATGGGGAGTTTACTCCTACCTATGATCCTTCACCTGACTTGATTGAGTTAGGTCCTGTGATTTCTGAGAGAGGAACCTTTCATGATAGACCTACTCACTCTAGGGTTGATTCCCCATTGACACATCGCCGGTATGGAATGCTGGAGGATGACGAGACTCACTTTGAACCCGCGAGCACTAGTTATGGTAGTTATGGTATGTCTGGTTTTCCCACACATGATTTGGCATTTCATGTCAAGTCTGAGTTCGAGCCTAACACTATGCTTGGGGGCACTCTCATTCCTTACCATGTGGAGAGGTTTGGGAGCACTAGTCACATTGCAGCTTCCATCCCGGTGGTGGAAGTTACATCACATATTCCTCCTAGGTCTAGGGTTAGTGATCCTATTAGGATACCAGATCCGAGATGAGTGACTATAGGGAATAGAATGTACTTAATTACACAGATCCCTTTGTCCTCTGTCCCTAGTTCTTCGAATGTTCACGCTCCACCTCATTCACATGGTCCTTCGAGCTGGAACGCTGCTATGAGTTATGTCCGTACTACAGTTACTAGATTGGTTGTGTCTCAGCTTCATGCATCGCCCGTTGTTTCGGGAGGTCATGTTTATACTTCTAGAGGTCACATTCCTACTTCCGGGATGTATATTCCTACTTCCAGAGCGTATGTTCTTACTTAGGAAGTGTCTCATGGGACATCTCATGCGATGACTTATGGGCCCTATTATGGGACACAGTATGGACAAGGTTCTTCACCTTATGGGGGTGGGCATCAACAACCTGCTTACTCTCCAAATTACGGAGTTGTAGCTCCTAATAGTCAAGGTCCACCACACTATGGTGCTTCCATGCCACCCTATACGGGTCAAACGGGAGGAGGGAACTATGGCCAAGGCCATGGTGGTAATCAGACCTATGTGAATCAGAACTATCAGAGAGCGGTCCATGGACCTCATCATCCTAGGCTCCCTTTCCTTGCAACACTGAATCTTCCTGACTTGTCGAGATTAACAAACGATCCTGTAGCTCATGACCCGGCTTAGCCGACTGTCCCTACTAAGCTTCCCTCGGACATACCCAAGTTCGAGGGAAAATCGAGAGAGGATCCGAGTGAACATGTTACTACCTTTCACCTATGGTTCTCTTCGAATTCCTTACACCAGGACTCCATCTGTTTAAGGCTGTTTCAATGCACCCTTACAGGGCCTGCCATGAAATGGTATATAGAGCTACTTAGGGGGGCATTCTCTTTGTTCGATGACCTAGCGATGACTTTTCTTAACCACTTTCAGCTACCAGTGCGTTATGACGTTGGTACTGAACTCTTGTCGAAATTTCGACAAGATAAAGCCACACATATCTCGGATCATATCCAAGAGTGGCGTAGACGGAAGAGGTTAATTAAAGCCTTTATACCGCCGGAATTCCTCCTCGAATGGTTCCTTAAGTCGTTATTGCCATATATAGCGAAGGATGTTTCTACATCCGGAGTGCAGAATGAGGAACAAGTGATTTTTAGGGCGCAGGAATTGGACTTGATTTATGCTCAGTCTGGTTTGTTATATGAGATCATTCCCAATTCTCCGCGTTCTAGATTCGACCCCAAGGTTAAACCTGGACCACATGCCGCTGGCATTGTTGGTTGTGCAAGTGCTAAACCTGTGGATTCGGTTGCAAAAAAAGTTAGTCAATTGTCAATCAACCAATTTGCTTCGGGACAAGCCACGGCTTCATCTCAACCCGCCCAAACGACGAGTGTACTTTCGGTGCAATCGTCAGACCAGAAGGGTAACCGGTAGCCCGAACGGAATAAGAAGAAGGGTAAGAATAATCGTAAGGGTGGGAATAGGAATGAGAATGCTAATAATAATGACAAGAACACCCGTAATGCTGGGGGGGACACACAAGCTAAACGTAAGGTTAAATTCCCTTGCAAGTCTTGTAAGGACGATCACCTCACTTACTTGTGCCCTCGTATTGATGAAGCCTCGAGATTCTTGGCACAGGGCCTAGCTATGCTAACTAACCCTTTACCTCACAATCAAAATATGAACTTAAGGACCCATGATCAGTCTAGTGGTGACCAAGATCCACCGGAGGGTAGTGGTTGTGGTTGCATTAACATGGTACGTGCTGCGAAAGTTGTGACCCGTGCGAAGGACTATGGTTCGTCACAACCCAGCCCAAGAAAGGAACCTGATCCACCAGGGTCTCCTTTGCGTATTGATAAACCTGTGGATAAACCTGAAGCTGCACCTCGCTTTCTTAAGGGAGTCCTTAAGCTTTCGGGGCACAATCCTAATGCCTGAGCCACCCAGAACTCTTCAGTTCTCGAGGATTTGGTCCACACTCCTTGTGCGATGTCCGCATTGGAAGTGCTTCAGACTCTATCCTTCACAAAGGAAGGCTTTTCTTTCTTCCCTTGGTGTGAATGATGATGATTCTTCCTCCGTGATTAAATTTGAAACCGCAGGACTTCAGCCTCGCTTGCCTTACTATGTGTCTCTTTTGATTCACATAGAATGTCTTAACATGACTGTCAAGCGCACTGTGATTGATGAAGGAGGTGCCACTTCTGTGATGTCTTTATCGTGTTGGAAGGGTTTAGGTTCCCTTGACCTGTCTAAATCAGCGACCATGTTAATTGCGTTGGATGGGAGATCGTTTAGGCTGCACGACATCCTTCCTTCCCTTAAAGTCTGTTTGGGAGGGAAGACTGTTGCGATAGAGGTCAAGGTGGTTGATGTGCCCCTGGACTACAATCTCTTGCTGGGTAGGAATTGGATGTACAGTATGCAAGCCGTTGCTTCTTCCCTATTTCGCGTTGGATGTTTTCCATTTAACGCGAAGATAGTCACGATTGATCAAACGACATTCAAGAATCCGTCTGTTACCCCATCTTCGGGAGCTTTGATCCTGATCGTTGAACACTCTCAGCTGGAAACTGGGAGTGTGGGTGTAGGCATGTATCCATCCCTCATGGGAAGCTTTAGTTGTCCTGCACCGATCCTTATGATAGGGTCTAGTTCTGGTGAGGCTTCGAGATCTATGAGATTGGTGTCTTTTTGCACGAGTCATATGGAAGATCCTTGGATTCTTCCTACACTGAGTACTCCAAGTGAGCCCATCGTGATGGACGTGCCGTTGCCTGCAACTATGATAGCTTATCAAGCTAATCTCAAGTGTGCTGCAGAGCCTAGTCCTTCCTCTTCGCGAACGAGGGAGGAGGACCCTTATGTGCTGTCGGCATGGGTAGTATAGTCTTCTCACGCGCACAACTTCCTTAATACTGTTTTCCCTTCAGATGAAGCGATTATTGAGGCCATGTCGGGAGTTGAGCCACCATGATAGGAACTCCATCATAGATCTTACTTTCTTCCCGAGCTTGACCGCTTAGAGCGTGAGGAATTTAGGGCGGTTCTTAGTGAGAGAGTTGGTAGTCTTATGGTTCCATTAAGCTCTCCTAGTCCGATGGCTGATGGAAACATGGCAAACATATCTTCAATGATTCCTATCAATATCTCTCGCGATCCTGGCAGAATAGAGAATGTCTATATTGGGGAAAAATGTTCCCATGCTGAGATTCAAGAATACACCGAGCTATTTAAATAATTTCATGATATCTTTGCTTGGTCTTACGACGAAATGGTAGGTATCAACCCTTGTATTATCAAACACGAGATTAAGACTTATCCCAATGCTAAGCTTGTTCGACAACGCTTGCGTGCGGTGAATCCTAGGAAATCACCCACGATTAAGGCAGAGATAGAGAAACTGTTGAAAGCCGGTTTTATCTATCCCGTTCACTTGACGGAGTGGGTTTCAAACCCTGTTTCGGTGGATAAGAAGCAGAGAGCGATCCACATATGTACTGATTTCATTGATTTGAATTGTCCTTGTCCTAAGGACAATTTCCCCACACCATTTATTGATCAGATTTTGGATGAGTGCGCGGGTAGCGAGGTTTTTTCCTTTCTGGACAGCTTTTCTGGATATAATAAGATACAAATTAAACATGCGGACCAACATAAGACTGCATTTATTTGTCCTTGGGGAACGTTTGCATATCGAAAAATGCCTTTTGGCCTTAGGAACGCCGAAGCTACTTTTTAGTGGACAATGACCTTGATCTTCCATGATCTCAAGTCAATTATCGAAGTATTTTTGGATGACCTTGCTGCTCATTCTCGTATGAGAATGCGTCATTCCTATCACTTGCGATTGGTATTTGAAACTTATGCCACCATTATTTGGTTAGGTTAAATCCTCATAAGTGCATCTTTTGTGTGAAGTCAGGTTGCTTGTTAGGATTCATCGTCTCTAAATAAGGCATAAGAGTCGACCCTTTGAAGGTTGAGGCAATACTTCAGTTGTCTCCCCTGAAGAATATTCGTCATCTTCAATGTTTGCAAGGCATGGAAAACTTCTTACGGAGATTTGTTGTCAATTTTGCCAATTTGACTAGAGGCTTCATGCATCTTTTGAAGAAGGACATCACCTTTTGTTTGGATGAGTGAGCCCAAGAGTCCTTTGATGCGCTCAAGCGAGCCCTAGCATCAGCCTCGGTGATTAGTGCCCCAAACTATAGCCGTGATTTTCTACTTTATGTGGCCGCGTCCATGGAGACGATTGGTATGGTTTTGGTTCAAGAGGATGAGGAGCTCCAAGAGCATGTCATATACTATCTGAGCCGGAACCTTATTGACGCAGATATTTTTTATTCTCATGTTGAGAAGCTTGCTTTAGCTACTATACATGCGGTTCAACGGTTGAGACATTATATTCTCCTTCGACAGACCTTGGTTGTAGCCCATGTCAATCCATTTCAATTCGTCCTCACTCAAAGGATGATTGGGGGAAAATATAATAAATGGATTGTCATCCTGCAAGAATTCGATCTCGAATTTGTTTCAGCAAAATCGAAGAAATCGTTAATTTTTGCAGAGCTTATATTGGATTTCCCAAGCGAGGCTGAGGAGCTAGTTTGTGAAGATAAGTTTTTCGATGAACACATCTTCTTAATCTCAACTTTAGACCCATGGTATGGGGATATCATTATATATTTACAAACATTGAAGGTCCCTACTCACCTCTCACGGGATGAACGACGACGATTACGTCACGTGTCTAAGAATTACCTCATAGTGGATAACACTTTGTACCGCCGTGGGGTAGATTCCATTTTACGACGTTGTTTAACTCACGAAGAGGTTGAGGTAGTGCTGAATGATTGCCACGGAGGGGCGTGTGGTGGTCATTTATCTAGGCTTTCTACAGCCCAAAAAATCTTACGAGCGGGTTATTTCTGGCCGTCGATCTTTAAGGATTGTGTAGATGCAATAAAGAGGTGTCACCCTTGCTAGGTGTTCACACGTAATATGCGCTCGAAACCTGCCCCGTTACATCCCATCATCACCGTCGGTCCCTTCACTAAGTGGGGGCTTGATTTTATGGATTGCAACCCAGCTTCAGCTGGGGGGTATCATCATATCATAGTGGCTGTTGATTACTTCACGAAATGGGTTGAGGCTATGCCTACAGTTAAATCCGATGGTGAGAAAGCCACCCACTTCGTCTTCAACCAAATTATTACTCGGTTCGAAATTCCGAAAGATCTTGTCACTGACCATGGCTCGCACTTTCAGAATCGTATGATGGAAGAATTGGCATCAAAGTTAGGGTACAAGCAAGAGCATTCCTCCTCTTACTACCCTTAGGCGAATGGACAGGTAGAATTAGTGAATAAATCACTCAAATCCATTCTCCAACGAACCATCGCATAGAGCAAGAATAATTGGCACATCATGTTATATCCTGCTTTGTGGGCATATAGAACCGTTGTCAAGACTGCCATGGGTTTTTCTCCATATCAACTTGTACATGGAGTGGAGTCGATATTACCGGTTGAATGCGAGATTCCTTCTTTGAAGCTAGCCGTAGAACTCTTACCAGACACTTCACCATTGGAGGAGTGTTTGGTCCACCTTGAGCAACTTGATGAGCAGCGTCGAGATGCCTTGGTGGCTCTAGAAGTAAATAAGCATCGCGTAAAGGTCCAGTACGATAAGTCTGTCCATCCAAGGAGGTTTAGTGAGGGAGACTTGGTCCTTTTGTGGGATCAACCGAAAGAACCCTTGGGGGCAGGAAAGTTTAACCCCATGTGGCGTGGTCCTTACGTCGTCAAACGTGTGTTAGAGAAGGGCACTTATGAGTTAGTGGATTATGAGGGAACAGCCTTGGCGGAGCCTAGAAATGGGCTCTATCTCAAGAAGTACTATGCATGATTCTCAGCCAAGGCTGGTTATTGTATATTAGTGTACAGTTTTGCATAGTTAGGTATTTTTCTTATAGTGATCGGGTTTGTGATTAGTTTCCGTTTCTTTTGGCAGATGTCAATGGAATCTTCCACCTACATAGGATTCGCAGATGGTGCGAGCTGTCACACTCAACACTCAGCCTCTGCTGCTTGGGTGATTTATACTCCTATGGGTCAGGTACTATCTTCAGGAGGCGTATGTTTGCAGCTATCTTCAAACAATGTTGCTGAATATAGTGCCGTTATTGAGCTTCTACGGGATGCCATTTCACATGGTGTTCTCTCTCTTGAGGTACGTCTTGATTCGGAGTTAGTAGTGTCACAGCTTAATGGTTTGTACCATGTTAGAGATTCGACGTTATTAAGAAGATTCTTATGTGTGAGATTATTAGAACGACAATTTGACAATATAACATACATACATATTCCAAGAATTAATAATCAAGTTGCTGACTCATATGCTAACTACGTGTTAGATTGGCATTTGTTTCATACACAATAAATTCATCACAAACACAAATTTTTACACATGTAAATAAATAAACCGATCACCATAATTTTTTTTCTATAACATCTAAAATGTGGTAATACATAGTGTCATGATACAAAATTGGGGCTCTCGAGCCACCAAGATATAATACACGGTAGTACAAAATGTATAACTCCCAGGTATCTAAGCCTGTGGAGGAGGAGGAGGGTTGTGATCATGGAAGGTCACTACGGCTCTAGCTAGTCGTCGGAATAATCGCACCCATGCTCATGGTACACCCACCACCTGGCGTTGCATAGCCTCAGGCAAGTCCTTGACTTGCGCCATGGGAACCCTATGTGTCAGCCTCACAAAATTGGTATGAATGCTTTGGAGCGTCCGCTCTGCATCCACACCCGTGATATCATCTCCTCTTCCCCTCCGTCTGTGACGAGGGAAGCCTTCAGGCCGCCGTGGTCCCACATCTACATACAAATGGTAGATGTCACTATGTATTGTCACACAAAAATATGTCTTTTGATTCTATATAATCAGAAAACACAAAAAAATTAAATAACTTAAATTTTTTTATAAAGAGAGGGTCGAGATTCGTTACCTATAGCGCCATATGCCGATCCTGGTGGTAACGGCATGTCCGGGTCCCCCCGGAAATCTATCCCCGCATAGGAGTAGTCATCGATGGCAACTATCTGTCATCGTCACCACAGAAAGAACTCAACTGGATAGGGGTTGGACACCCTACCTCCCCCCAGTTTGTGCATTGCATCTTCCCAACGTCGTTGTGCCGGATCTCGAACCCCGTGAAGAGGAACGTCAACTCTGGGGCTCAATCCTGGAACACGCTAGAAGAAAAACGTGCTCAATATACAGCTGAACCCGAATTTCTGCACTCTGCCTGCCTTACACTCACTAAGCTGATGTTTCATGTTGCTCAGTAGTGTAGTGCTCCAGTCATAGACCGTGGGTCTCATGCACTCCACTGCATAGAACATCAGAGGCCGCGAGGCTTGGTGGAGTGATGCCAAGCCTGCTATCTTTCCCAATGTCAATAGTATGGCCTTTAGTCCCAGCACATGTATAGAGTTGGTTGGGACCTGGCTCCCCACCTTCTCTGTGTCTGGATAGCAGTACACCACAATGTACTCATCAATAGTCAAGCCACCTTTGGGCACACCACGAGAACGAAGGTTCACTACTTCCCCCCGTCAGGAAAGTTCAGTAATGAAGTATATGTCCTCCACCTCTATAGTGAGGGACATCCCATCTATCTGGAAGGACTCAGAGTCTGGATCCCAGTAATCCACCAGCATCTGCAATAATCTTGGTTTGGCCCTCAAGCCACCAAGGCACCAAACTTATAGAGTCCACATGCACATAGAGCTTGTTGATCCATTAGATCGGCCCTTATTGCCTCCTCTACGTCACCATGTTCATGCTCTCTCCATTCTAGGACCATCCTGCACAAAAAATTGCAAATTTTCCCATTAGATTACTTGAAAAAACTCATGCCCAGCCTCATACGCGACTGTTTGCCAAACAACGGCGTATGTACACGATTGTAAGGGAATTTTCCGCGTATATCCAGCCCTATACGTGGAAAAACCCTCGATTTTCGCATGGGCCGCAGTGCCTTTTTTAGTTTGGCCTAGAAACCTCAAATGACCATGGAATTTCATAAAAGTTGCATCAAAATGGAAGAGAAGAGCATGGGTAAGTACCTGGAAGAAACGACAGTGGATTCTGCCAGCTGGATCTCCTGGAATTCGCTGTTGAAAATCTGAGCTCAATTGGGTAAAAATTTCAAATGTTTTATAATATTTTGAATTGTTTGCTATTTATATAATTTTTTCAAATTTTTTCAATTTTTTACCCCCTTTCCTATAGTTTGGACAATTTCTAATCATTTTGGACCATTTTTGACCTAACTCATGATGTAGGAGGCCTTTTTCAGTGCCGTTTCAGCTGTTGGATTGATCCGTTCGTGCCGATCTCAGGTATCATGTCTAAACTGGCATATAGGTTAGGTTTCACCACCATTTGCATTTTGCATGACCTTATGACCGTTTCGTCATAGCCTTAGGTACGAACCCACTCTATTATGTCACGGAACCCTCTTGCTGTTTTAGAAGTGGCATGGTATGAGTGGTAGAGCTTGACCTTACATGGGTACCCTAGTTAGTGCCTTATTTGCATTTGGTGCCCATGCTGACGTTTTGTCCTTTAGGGTATGGGAGTCCATTGTATAGTACTGCCATGACATTTCGCAAGAGCCTCATACTCCTCTTGATATTTTGCTGGCCTATTTCCCTCAGGACTCCCTTATATCAAGTTGTAATTGCATTAGCATGAGCTTTTCCTGCCTTATTGAGCCTTACGTCGACTTCCCTAACATTGCGCTTCAGCCACATAGCCTGAGCTTGTATCATGTCTAGCCATGCAGAGCTGTTTTATATATCCTTTGAAACTTGATTCCCTTTTTACCGGGAGGGGATTTTCCCCCGAGTGTCGACATCCTACACATGTGTCCTTGCATTGAGCATAGGTATGTTCCATTGCTTGGAACTAGTTTGTTTTCCCCTATGACACTCGTCTCCTCCTAGTCTGTAACTATAAAGCAATTTTATTCTTTTTCAAGATTTTTAAATATTTGAAAAAGTCCAAAATAAATCAAAAAATAAAAAATCCGGACAAGGAAAGATGTTATCTTTGGCAGCTGTCGAGTCGTGTCGCCTTCGAACAGAGCACTGTATATCACATCCATTGGTTGGGTTTATAGTTTGACTTTAGGAGTTGTACTCATTTATCTGAGTTTATCTCCACCGATTGGTTAAGCTTCCAGTCCCCATGGAGCCTTTGTCGATGCCTCCTGTGTCGCAGAGATGTCCCAGTTTGTATATTGAGTCTATGCTGCCTTTATTTAGTCACCATTCACCGTTATGCTCTTGTTCGAAGGAAGTTGAAACCTGAGTCGGCCATTCCTCAGTTATCTTGACTTTTCATGTCGGCCATTCCTGGTACAGTTACTGGTTCGTGCACCTTATGATCGAGTCCTTCCACATTATACAGCTTTGATGAGTACCTCGTGGTGGATGATGTGGGATGCCTTAATGGCCACCTTCCAGCGGATTTCATCCCATCGACTTCAGATCATTTATTCTGGGATTGGAATCTAGAGTCATTTTGAGTGCCTTGAGACTTGCAGTCATCAGTGGCAGGTTCTCTCGCCATCGATAGTATTTGGGAATACATTCATGTCCCCTGATCGATGGATCCTCTCAAGTGTTCGACCTCAACACATTTATTCACACTTGTTAGTTTGCACTCTAGTACCTTGATTCCCATTTTCATTATCGGTGGGTGATCTTGGGTCTATTAACGGTATACATCAATGACCGGTAATCAGACGATGGACTACTATGTTTGACCTCGACACCTCTATTCACATAGTAGGACATGTACTCGTAACGGTTTTGTGTAGAAGACCTTCCAGATTGGTGGCATCTCTTATATGCTACCTCCTTGATTGTGCCAGTGTTCATGAGATTTCAACTCTCGTTACTTGATTCCAGTATATGTCAGATATTTCCAACTGTTATGGAGATCTTGATCCATTGTATATCTTCAGCTATTATGGAGATCATGATCTGTTGTATATCTTCATCATGGAGATTCTGATCTATGTATATTGTACGTGGCGATGACCACTTATGTGATATCTTGTATCATGCCTATTCATAGCCATTGTACTCTTATGTATCCGAGATTGCTATATGTATTTGCAGTCATGTGCAGAGTTGTATCATTGTACTATGTTGATTGGGTGGCTGGTCTTCCATTTGGAATCC
>LPNX010139839.1:0-32177 GCA_001517045.1 Pseudotsuga menziesii | reverse complement strand
TTGTATGGCCTTCCCCTGTCCCTCTGCAGACTCCTTAGATCCCTTGGACCATTTTTTGTCCTTTGATGTTTCCTTGACCATCCCTAAAAACATGTGAAAATTGATATACGCGACTTTTAAACCCCTAATCGCGTGTATACGCGGGTTTGACCCCTAAAACCGTGTACATCGGGATGTGTGCATAATCCAAATACTTTTGGAGTTTTCCTTGACATGGATCCGACTCACTTGACTCCCGGCCTTCCCTATGCCTTGAGATCGCTCAGATTCGACCTTTCATTACCCCTTTGAAAAGCTATATAAGGAACTCTATGGTACATTGAAGGTATATGAGAGAATTGAGAGCAAAGAAACTATAGTCCAGTGTTGCCGGAACTTATGCTGGAGTCTGCATCCCTTTGTCCCTTGGAGCACTTTTGTGTTCTTCCCAAGCTTGCCTTTTGCTTGTGAGCTTGCTATCGAGAGATGGAGGATTGAGGTGGTGGAAGCCCAAGTGGGGGATTCAGTTTCTTCGATTCGCAGACGTGCCGACAGAGGTTGCATCCATTGTAATCTCTGATTTTATATTAATAGAAATATCTTTTCCTATCCAATAATGTGTGTTTGAATGAATATTTTATCCATGGGATGTTTTCAAATGTTTATACATTGTTGATTATATATGCTAGAATAGATCTAACACCAATATATATAATATGCTTGTATTGTTTACTTGTTGTTGAGGAAGTAATCTATCAATTCAAGCTGAAGTTGGAAAGCTCAACGGGGATCTACTTCAACCGTTTGAAATAAGGTACGAGGTCTAATCCTTTAGTGTCAGATATTTAATTTCTATTGCATATCGGAAAGGATTGATTTCTAGAGTCAAGCTGTTTGTTGTGGTACCCCAAGCCATAGGAATTTATCTCCGTAACATCCTTGTACATCACTCTTTTGGACATCCATACTTGCATATTTTGGATATCACCCCATTCATCCTTTGGGCTTTTCAAAATCTTCTTGAAAATGTAAAAGGACATTAAACTATTTTTATACTGAAATGAAAAAAAAATATAGCAAAATTAATTTTAATAAACAAATGCTTTGTAGTAGTACATACATATTCTATAAAACAAAGTTTAGAGATATTACTTTTTGAATGATTTTTGTTGTTGTTGTTGTATGTTTTTGCTATTGCAATTCTGACAAGTCTCATTGACCATTGTTCCAAAAATGCCTCCTGTAGTTTAGATATAACCCGAATCTTTGGCTGATTGGACTGATTTATATACTATAACTGGAAAGTACGTCTATAAGTTATTTCCACTATATCCCTCATAGTTTTATAAATCCCCCTCCCTTTTCATTAACTCTCAACACCACTATAGATGAGCTAAGCACCAATTCATCATCATTTACATATTCCATAATTTGTTTTTTCTTATGATGAATTCCCTTATGTTGTTGTTAGACCCCACATAACATTCAAAATATGTGAATTAGATTGTTTGAAACTTATTACCGAATATTCTTAAGTACAACATTACTCAAAATTCAATAAAAAAATCCTATTGATTTATTTTTTATTCACTTGATTCATCCCTCTGAAACTTTTCCATCAAGGTTTTACACTCTTCTGCACTTAGATTGCAAAGAATATTATCGAGCTTCCTCATTTTATGGCTCTGCATGTGAGACATTAACCAACATAAAATAGTTAAATTTACAAATAATTCAAACATATTAATTTGATACAGAAATTACAAAGAACTTGTCTTCTTCACGACTTTGGATGTGATCCCATCATGTTGACTAGAGTTGTTGTTCATTGAGCTCTGATAATGTATTTTCTATCAATAAACAACCTATAACATTAAATAAAGAAGCTATTAAGTATATTACACAAAAAAAATTACATATCTTCCAAAACAATCCTGCTATTTTAGTGTGTTATGGCATACGAAACACATCGGTGCTTCGCATACATGACCGCACTGGTGCGTCGTACTTAAATGCATCATTAACCACAACATAATAAAAAAGTTCATATATGCATTTTTCGATGTGATTTATCTATTATAAAGCACCATGAATAAAAAATGGTGTACTTTTACTATTAACACACTGGTGCGTTAGAACAACTCAAACAAATCGACAACTGCACAAGTGCATTTTTTATAAATTTAAAAAAATAGCAGGCTCAACATTACCAATGCGTTATTACTATAAACACATCGGTGCGTTGTGACAAATTGAACGCATTGAGAACTACGTAAGAATTTTTTCTTAAGAGAATTAGAAAAAATTGACGAGGCTGATAAGGTTTCAGATTCGACCCCAAAAGTGGTCCCATCACACCCAACGACTTATGTATAAAAACTACAAACCCATTAAATCTAAAATTCCTGAAAATAAAAATCTTAATTCTAAATAATAGAGGGATTTAAATTGTAATGTAAAATTTTACAGCCACACATAACGAAAGGAATAAACAAGAAAATCTAAATAGGAAAATAATAGTAATAATTTACATACTTGAAATTTCTACTATGCATGGTGTTATAACTAGATCTTGTACTTAGTTTATTTGTTCTTTTTGTCCTTATTTTCAACCGTTGGTTTAAAATTATTTTACATTTTATGCTGATTTTAAGAACTTTTGACAATCAGTAATTTTTGTTGGATTTAATGCTTTTAATGGTTGATTATTTCATTAATTTAGTTTTAAGGTTTGTCTTTTGGGCTTATTAGTTAATATGTATATCTTTAAGCTTTCAAAAACTTATAATAAAAGTTTATTCCAAGTTTGTTTTATAATCTAACCCTCATTTTTGAGTCCTTTGTCAAATATTTTCATGAGGAGATTCCTGTAGCAGCTCTGTTTTTCCTGTTTTTTTCATTATCATTGGGAGCATATTACGAGGTGATGGAAACAAATTATGGAAAAAAAAGAGGTTTTTGTCCACAAGAGACTCATTCACAAAAACCTCTCTCTGTTTTGCAACATCTGTTATCGTTTGAAAGATTCGAATTCATCTTTGGGGCCTATTTTCAGGGTTTGAATTATTTAATAATTTCCTGTTTTAGCCACAGATTTCCAGCACATATTTCGATCAATTAAATGAGACTTTTTAAAAACCAAGAGAGGTTTTTGTTCATAAAAGACTCATTTAAAGCAACATCTCTCATTTTTTCTAGAGGTGTCCCGGATCGAGATATATGAAGGTGTCTTTGAGACCTCAATTTTCAGAAATTCACCAAATTTCCCCAAATCCAATTTGCTATTTTTGGGTTAATTGTCTTTAAAGATTTTGAGTTATCATGTAACTAATTGATGTAACTATTTCAAATTTTGACCTAGAAGGTAGTTATGGAACTACTTTACCTTTGTAATGATAAAAGGAAGACAAACATACAATTTTGTGGTCGATTGTTTCACTCAAGGAGAGGCTTTTGGAGCTTTAATTTCTCAAGCTAGCATTTATAACTATTATGTAAGTGGATGACTGTTATTGATTATATATAAACTGATTAGCCATTTTACCTGTGATCCTTTTTCATTTCTGATCTGGTTGATTGCTCAGTCTACAATTTCATTTCCTGTTTAAAGGTTTATTCATCTAAATGCTTGTAGCCTGTGGGTGGAATTAGTATTTCATGTGTAATGTTTATGGATTATTGGGATGTGTTTGATCCCCAGTTTATCCAAATTGCATGATTCAGTTCTGTATTAGCTTGTGGATGTTTATTTCCTCCTTGCTGATGAAGTTTTTAAAACCAAAACCCTAAAAACCAATTTTATTCTATTTCATTTTGAGATTGCGTTAGCTTGTTCTTCTGGTAGTCTAGGAACAATTTCTAGCACTGACATCTTTGGCGCCGTTGCCGGGGATGAAGATCAAGTATATCTTCCATGGGATATCATTATTCATCTGATTTTGAGAGCTGGACAAAGTCAGAAAATATTTTAGACTGCAATTTTTCACCGGTGACTCCACAATTAAAGATTCCACTGCCAGGAGAATTTTGTTGACAGAAAAATGAAGAAACCAAATGGAAATACTGGGTATCAGCTTATTACTTTCCTCCATGAGGTTTTGTTCTTATTCATAAGTTCTTTCTTGTCTTTACTATTGCATGTCAATAGAATTATTTTTTGTTTTGTCTATTCCGATGGTCATAAACCTTCAGGTACATATCCCTCTTTGGAAGAAGAAAGTCTGCATTCTTCTTGTTTTATTGATGTTGATCATATTACTTCATTTGAAATACATGTGCAACATGATAAACATATACCCATATCTCTTTAACCTGATTATTATGGTCATCTTGTACAGAATAAAGCTGATCTATTACCTTCTACCATCACTGCTGAAACTTGCGAACAACTTATTGAGCCTCATTTTAAACTCATAGATTTTCAGTCTAGACTGAAACAGAAGATGTTTAAACCTCTTAGGCTTCCGTCTCTCTTACATCCTTACCCTTCCTACTTTGTTGACTATCTTCCCCATTTTACTGGAAAATACCATATTATAACAGAGAAGCATTTATGATCTTTTCATAATTTCATTGATAATTTTGAAATCATGCATGAGGATGTTGTCATGATGTTATTTTCGAAATCCTTTGTTGGAGATGCTGGGTTTTGGTTCTGAAATTTAAAAGATGATTCAATTTAATCGTGGGAAGAGTTACATAATGTCTTTTTGAAGTATTGGGGTAAGAATAAATCTTATGATCAATTTATTTTCGAATTTTATAGTTTGAAAAGGGAGAATGATGAGCCAATTACTAAATTTAATTGGAGGTTTCAAATGTTTTATATCAGTATGTCTACGGAGATTAGACCTTTGGAAATACTTGCTATGGTATATTATGTTATGGCTCAACATTAAGATCTTGTCTTTTTCGTGTTAGAAAGGAAATCATAATCTTTAAGACAATTGTTTGAGGATGCAAAAGGAGTGGAGGAGAACATCCGAGCCTGCAAAATGCTTCGAGATCAGGCTCATGTTGAAGATATACACGCTTATGAACAGGAAAAAGAACGTAGGTATCTTTTAGATTTAAGACAGTTTTCTTCATCATTTTCAGATTTTCATATGAACAAGGATATAAATGACGCTTGTGTTGATTCTTCATATCAGTTTGCTGACTTTTTCGATGATAATGATACTTTCAGTGGATTATAGTAGAAATTTCCTAGTTCCTACTATGAGATTATCATGTAATGAAGAATAAGTTGCTGCTCTTCAACCTCTTACTATTGATATAAGAAATAAGCTGCCATTCTTGACTTATGGTCACTTTCAGAATTTTATTTGTTCAAGTTTTGATCAAGGGTTTTATTTAAAGGTCAAGAAGCAGTTTGAAAAGCCCCTAGTTTCCATTCCTGAGCCAAAGTTTAAAAAGAACAACAATGTAGAGGAAGAGAATGCTTCACTTTATGATGAATATAATGAAGACATTGAAGTTTTAAATCAGAAATTTCATGATCCCGTGGCTTCTTGGATGGAGTTGTATTTTTCAAAGGTTTCTAATGCTCCAGTTTTTTGCATACTTCCTATTTCCAGTCATAAGTATCAGATGCCTACAGACTCTTTATTGCATTTATCACATCTTTTGTGGGTTTTCTCAAACAGTAGCATGCATGGAATTATGATTCTCAGTCAAATGGTTTTTCTTCATTGGAAGTATGATTACACTTGATTGGGTTGTTTCCTCTGATTAGAAGTAGGAGTAAATAACAGAATAAGCTCACTATACGAGCAATAGATTCTTTTGAGTATGCTGGTTTGTAGCAGTATTTTTTCATTTCAGAGGTATGTGTTCAGAGTTTGAGAAAGTTGCAGAGATTTGGTAAATGACTCCATCACCCAATGAATAAGGCACACGGTCTACAGGTTCTTGAATCCTCACAAGGAGGACTTCATCCCGCAGCAATAGCCAGATGTTATAACTAGATCTTGTTCTTAGTTTATCTGTTCTTTTTGTCCTAATTTCAACTGTTGGTTTAAAATGATTTTACATTTTATGTTGATTTTAAGAAATTTTGACAATCAGTAATTTTTGTTGGATTTAATGCTTTTAATGGTTGAATTATTTCATTAATTTAGTTTTAAGGTTTGTCTTTTGGGCTTATTAGTCAATATGTATATTTTTAAGCTTTCAAAAACTTATAATAAAAGTTTATTCCAAGTTTGTTTTATAATTTAACCCTCATTTTTGAGTCCTTTGTCAAATATTTTCATGAGGAGATTCCTGTAGCAGCTCTGTTTTTCCTGTTCTTGTCATTATCATTGGGAGCAGATTACGAGGTGATGGAAACGAATTCTGGAAAACCAAAAGAGGTTTTTGTCCACAATAGACTCATTCACAAAACCTCTCTCAGTTTTGCAACATCTATTATTGTTTGAGAGATTCGAATTCATCTTTGGGGCCTATTTTTCAGGGTTTGAATTATTTAATAATTTCTTGTTTTAGCTACAAATTTCCAGCACGTATTTCGATCAATTGAAGGGGACTTTTTAAAAACCAAGAGAGGTTTTTGTTCATAACGGACTCATTTAAAAAAACCTCTCTCATGTTTTACACAGGTGTCCCGTATCGAGATATATGAAGGCGCATTTGAGACCCAAATTTCCCCAAATCTGATTTGCTATTTTTGGGTTAATTGTCATTAAATATTTTGAGTTATCATGTAACTAATTGATGTAATTGTTTCAAATTTTGACCTAGAAGGTAGTTATGGAACTACTTTACCTTTGTAATGATAAAAGGAAGACAAACATATAGTTTTGTGGTTGGATTTTTCACTCAAGGAGAGGCTTTTGGAGCTTTGATTTCTCAAGCTAGGATTTATAACTCTTATGTAAGTGGATGACTGTTATTGATTATATATAAACTGATAAGCCCTTTTACCTGTCATGCTTTTTAATTTCTAATCTGGTTGATTTCTCATTCTACAATTTCATTTCCTGTTTAAAGGTTTATTCATGTAAATGCTTGTAGCCTGTGGGTGGAATTAGTATTTCATGTGTAATGTTTATGGGTTATTGGGATGTGTTTGATCCCCAATTTATCCAACTTCAATGATTCAGTTCTATACTAGCTTGTGGATGTTTATTTCCTCCTTACTGATAAATTTTTTAAAACCAAAACCCTAAAACCAATTTTATTCTATTTCATTTTGAGATTGTGTTAGCTTGTTTTTGTGGTAGTATAGGAACAATTTCTAGCACTAACATATTTGGCGCCGTTGCCAGGGACAAAGCTGAAGTATATCTTCCCTAGGATATCATTATTCATTTGATTTTGAGAGGTGAACAAAGTCAGAAAATATTTTAGACTATAATTTTTAACCGACGAATCCACGATTAAAGATTCCACTGCCAGGAGAATTTTGTTGACAAAAAAATGAAGAAGCCAAATGGAAAGACTGGGTATCATCTTGTTACTTTCCTCCATGAGGTTTTGTTCTTATTCATCAGTTCTTTCCTGTCTTTCCTATTGCATGTCAAAATAATTATTTTTTGTTTTGTCTATTCCGATGATCATAAACCTTCAGGTACATATCCCTCTTTGGAAGAAGAAAGTCTGCATTCTTCTTGTTTTATTGATGTTGATCCTATTCCTTCATTTGAAATACATGTGCCACATGATATACATATACCCATATCTCTTGAACCTGATTATTCTGGTCATCTTGTACAGAATAAATCTGATCTATTACCTTCTACCATCACTGCTGAAACTTGGGAACAAATTGTTGAACCTCATTTTCAACTCACAGATTTTCAGTCTAGACTCAGATAGAAGTTGTTTAAACCTCTTAGGCTTCCATCTCTCTTACATCCTTACCCTTCCTACTTTGTTGAATATCTTCCCCATTTTATTGGAAAAGACCATATTACAGCAGAGAAGCATTTAGGATCTTTTCATAATTTCATTGATAATTTTGAAATCATGCATGAGGATGTTGTCATGAGGTTATTTTCGAAATCCTTTGCTGGAGATGCTGGGTTTTGGTTCCAAAATTCAAAAGCTAATTCAATTGGATCGTGGGAAGAGTTAAATGATGTCTTTTTGAAGTTTTGGGATAAGAATAAATCTTATGATCAATTTATTTCTGAATTTTATAGTTTGAAAAGGGAGAATGATGAGCCAATTACTAAATTTAATTGGAGGTTTCAAAGTTTTTATATCAGTATGCCTACGGAGATCAGACCTTCGGAAAAATTGGTATGGTATATTATGTTATGGCTCAACATTAAGATCTTGTCTTTTTCCTGTTAGAAAGGAAATCATCATCTTTAAGACAATTGTTTGAGGATGCAAAAGGAGTGGAGGAGAACATCCAAGCTTGCAAAATGCTTCGAGATCAGGCTCACGTTGAAGATATACACGCTTATGAACAAGAAGAAGAACGTAGGTATCATTCAAGTTTAAGACAGTTTTCTTCATCATTTTCATATTTTCATATGAACAAGGATATAAATGACGCTTGTGTTGATTCTTCATATCAGTTTGCTGACTTTTTTGATGATAATATACTTTCAGTGGAGTATAGTAGAAATTTCCTAGTTCCTACTATGAGATTATCATGTAATGAAGAAGAAGTTGCTGCTCTTCAACCTCTTACTATTGATATAAGAAATAAGATGCCATTCTTGACTTATGGTCACTTTCAGAATTTTATTTGTTCAAGTTTTGATCAGGGGTTTTATTTAAAGGTCGAGAAGTAGTTTGAAAAGCCCTTGGTTTCCATTCTTGAGCCAAAGTTTAAAAATAACAACAATGTAAAGGAAGAGAATGCTTCACTTTAAGATGAATATAATGAAGACATTGAAGTTTTAAATCGGAAATTTCATGATCCCGTGGCTTCTTGGATGGAGTTGTATTTTTCAAATGTTTCTAATGCTCCAATTTTTGGCATACTTCCTATTTCTAGTCATAAGTATCAGCAGCCTACATAATCTTTATTGCATTTATCACATCTTTTGTTGGTTTTCTCAAACAGTATCATGCATGGAATTATGATTCTCAGTCAAATGTTTTTTTGGCTTCACTGGAAGTATGATTACACTTGATTGGGTTGTTTCCTCCGATTAGAAGTAGGAGTAAATAGAAGAATAAGCTCGCTATATGAGCATGTAGATTCTTTTCAGTATGCTGGTTCGTAGCAGTATTTTGTCATTTCAGAGGTATGTGTTCAGAGTTTGAGAAAGTTGCATAGATTTGGTAAATTACTCCATCACCCAATGAATAAGGTACACGGTCTACAGGTTCTTGAAGCCTCACAAGGAGGACTTCATCCCGCAGCAAGATCCAGATGTTATAACTAGATCTTGTTCTTAGTTTATCTGTTCTTTTTGTCCTAATTTTCAACCGTTGGTTTAAAATGATTTTACATTTTATGTTGATTTTAAGAACTTTTGACAATTAATAATTTTTGTTGGATTTAATGCTTTTAATGGTTGAATTATTTCATTAATTTAGTTTTAAGGTTTGTCTTTTGGGCTTATTAGTCAATATGTATATATTTAAGCTTTCAAAAACTTATAATAAAAGTTTATTCCAAGTTTTCTTTATAATCTAACCCTCATTTTTGAGTCCTTTGTCAAATATTTTCATGAGATTCCTGAAGCAGCTCTGTTTTTCCTGTTTTTGTCATTATCATTGGGAGCATATTACGAGGTGATGGAAACAAATTATGGAAAACCAAAAGAGATTTTTGTCCACAACACACTCATTCACAAAAACCTCTCTCAGTGTTGCAACATTTGTTATCATTTGAGAGATTCGAGTTCATATTTAGGGCCTAATTCCAAGGTTTGAATTATTTAATAATTTCCTGTTTGAGCCACAAATTTCCAGCGTGTAATCCGATCAATTGAAGGGAATTTTTTAAAAACCAAGAGAGGTTTTTGTTCATAGCAGGCTCATTTAAAAATAAATCTCTCAATTTTTGCACAAGTGTCCTGGATCGAGAGATATGAACGCGTCTTTGAGACCCAAATTTTCAGAAATTCGCCAAATTTCCCCAAATCTAATTTGCTATTTTTGGGTTAATTGTCTTTAAATATTTTGAGTTATCATGTAAGTAATTGATGTAACTGTTTGAAATTTCAATCTAGAAGGTAGTTATGGAACTACTTTACCTTTGTAATGATAAAAGGAAGACAAACATATAGTTTTGTGGTTGGATTTTTCACTCAAGAAGAGGCTTTTGGAGATTTGATTTCTCAAGCTAGCATTTATAACTCTTATGTAAGTGGATGACTTCTATTGATTATATATAAACCGATAAGCCCTTTTACCTTTCATGCCTTTTCATTTATAATCTGGCTGATTGCTTAGTCTACAATTTCATTTCATGTTTAAAGGTTTATTCATGTAAATGCTTGTAGCCTGTGGGTGGAATTAGTATTTCATGTGTAATGTTTATGGATTATTGGGATGTGTTTGATCCCCAGTTTATCCAACTTGCATGATTCAGTTCTGTATTAGCTTGTGGATGTTTATTTCCTCCTTGTTGATGAAGTTTTTAAAACCAAAACCCTAAAAACCAATTTTATTCTATTTCATTTTGAGATTGTGTTAGCTTCTTCTTGTGGTAGTCTAGGAACAATTTCTAGCACTAACACAGGTTTTTTTATTATTCAACATACCTTACCAATTCCAACCTTCAAAATAATCTTGTTGTTCCAAACTCATCCTTGATAAATCTTTCCTTGAAATTTCGGCAAAGTAATGAAATATGATTAGCTTTTTTTAACACCCTGTAGAATTAGTTTTAAAATTGAAATTCCTATTCATTTTTTAGTTTATGGGAAAATTATTTGTTGACTTTTTATTTGCAATTTTATGTACTGCGATGTGCTCTTTAAATAGACACATCGCTGCATCATATCTTGAAACACACCATGAATTAATATTTTTAATTTTTTTATAGAAAGTGAGTGTGCCATATATATATGAAGGCACCTATGCAGTTAGTTTTCAATGATGCACCATATTGACATCCAAAGAAAATTAAAACCAACATACTACGGTGTATAAAAAAGTTGCGGCTGCCCTGATGCATTTTTATATATTAAGCGCACTAGTGTAAACAATATTGAAAACAACATAGATAACCACCTGCTATCAAATATAGCAGATAATTTATTTTACGGTATTTTTTTGCGTATGTTCCACTATGGTGCATTTGTGGTTTAGAAGCACTGGTGCATCGATTTACTAAAGATGCAATGGTGGGGTTTATTAGTATGGCGCACATTGTAAATTAAAAATTTATTGTAAGATTGTATTCCTTATTTAGGAAGCTCCAAGTATATATTATTTAGAAAGATCAAATTTGGAGGTCACGATCGATAATGAGCAGCGGATGGAACCATGGGATGCGGCCTTTATTGTGTGTAAAATAAATGGGACATTATTTCAACTCCCAACAATGAGAAAATCATTGATAACGATTGCAATATTTAATGGTAGGCATCATTTCTATGATATGGAATTTCATTGGCTGGCTTGTTGAATCAGATGGCGCCATTTATAGAACCCATGTATATACAAATATGCCCTGGTATAGATAATGACAAATTTTAGGAACGTAGATCTAGAGAGATATATCCATGCATAAGAAAAACCAAATGGGACCCACCTAAGGTTTAGCCAAAAGTGAACAAAGTAGACCTAAAAGATTAGTCAGGGACAAGGAATGACTAGATCAGGACACTTGAAGGATAGATCTGTGAAAATTAGGTGGGTTCAAGCATACACAACTGATAGATCTGAAAATTCAACCACCCATCTAAAGGGGGCACCCCACCTAGAGAGACTAGTGCTAGATCCTAGGGAAAATGGAGTATGATTTAGATGAAATTCAAGATTTAGGGTTTATTCAACAATATCCAAGTGGGTTTTGATGGTCATCATAAAAAACTCACTGGATATATCATATCTACAAAACTGGGGTTTGTAAAAAGAGGGTTTGGTGGTGACAATTGGATTAAGTCCAAGAAAATAAAAAAATGCAAATGTTCATGGAAATACTTGCTACTAACCTTGTATGACAAGTATCTTGCCTCTTCGATCAATTATGAGCATTTTATATGCCTCTCGGATTGAAATCGCTAATCCCTTCAAGATGCCAAGCGCTCCCTCCTGATGCAAAAGAGATATACGATGAGAATCGATTTGCAAAAAGATGGACGGAATGACGAAGAAAAATTAATCAAAGAACATCAAAATGTACAGAAGACACAAGAAATATACTCCCAGACTCAATGGTGATTTGAAAGAATGCTATGGAGCTCCGTCACAATAGCACCTCGGCCCAAATCGCTTCCTTCACTAAGTGGGTGACAACCTACAAAACACATCAGAAATTCATAGATTCGAAAGAATTCTAGAGAGAATAAGGCTTTCTAATATTCACACAAGATATTCCACAAATCTTCTAAGGGTTTTACAATTTTTTATTATTATTCCAAGAGTTCAAGAGCCAAAAGTCCCTTTACAAATGAGAGAGCATCTTAATATATAAATCTCTCAAGTACATAAAACCTAGATCCAAAAAAGATCAAGGGGCACAATCAAAAGATAAAAACAATTTAATCAATGGATAATATTAGTCTGATACATCATACATGGATCAACTCACTAATAGAAGAGGGGCACACCACTAGAATTGCCCAATGAGGGGGCACACCACTTAAAAATAACCAATAATCATAAGATAGCGCATGGTGTGGGTTAGGAGGTTATATTATCATTCACTATCATGTCCCCATGGAACAACAACAAGGTGTGGTGGTCAATAATACTAAGGAGTGATAAAAATCACTAGGATGTCTCCCTCAAAATACATCAAAACACCCTCAAACTGAAGAAATTAAGGGCGTGTGTACCCCATGTAGAGTGAAGCTGATGCCATATGATGAAGGTGACCCAAACACTATGCCTTGGACCAATTCCATGCTATTTCCTTGCCTCATTTTCGCAAATTCATTTCCTCATTAACCATTTTTCATCATCAAAATGCTACACTAGGAACATAAAAATGCCAATATCTCACAGGGGACCAAAATATGAAGCCAAATGACTGCACTGATGGGTCTGGAACCATAGTAATATGGTCCAATCGACTGGTTTCACCCAAAAATTCCCTATGGCTCCCTAGGAGATCTCATTGTTATCTCCACTATGTTTTATTTTCATTTTCATTTTCCCAGGGAAAATCTACTACAAAAAGACAAAAGGACCCATATCTCTCATGTAACTGCTAGAAACTGAAAACCAACTGCACCAACGAAACATACTGTTTAATCAACTAGCAATGAGTACTCATACACAATGTGTCCATCATAAAGGTACATCAGAGGCCCCATCCATGTCAGAAAAATAAAATAATAAAGCTTGTAATTGCAGATAATCATAAAAATATTACAAGCCATCATAGTAAACCACCATATAAGGCATGAATATGTCTAATGAACATCAATAAACCATAAATAATCATCATACACAACCATCGATCTAGAACTCATCTCAGACCCTACTCCTGGCCTGGTTAAACTAGGTGGACCAAGGCAAGATTGATCAAATGATGACCCAAATGATAAACTCTGATACTGCGCCAATGTACAAAATGGAGATGCATGCTCAATTGTTTATGCTAATAGTGAGATTCAAGTATAATATCTTATGTTGGTGAGTATAAGCATAATATTAATAAATAATCCAAATCAAAATGATCAACTGCTTTAAACAAGAACCTCTAGTGCATACTCATTTATAGATTTATCCATTTTGTTAGTCAAGGGTGAAGGTGAATGAAACTAGGTAAGGACAAGAGAATAAATTGACAGTCGACATTGTAAGCATATAGGATAAAGGATAAGGAGACCCACTCAACACATAAGTTGGACTAGGTGAACAATAGGGAATGGAAGTGTCTTACAAATGGGTGGAATGATGAGAAGGCTCCACTAGACTCTATACAAGTAACTTTTTAGCAATTTGTTTGCATAGCAATATTCACCAGTTAACCTCTAGAGGCAGGTGCCCTGGTAAGCCTTCAGGGATTCTAGAAAATGACAAAGACACGACCTTTGGGGCCATTCTCACCCTATTTCCCAGTGGGGGAAAATGAGTCGTACATTATACAAAAATGAGTGCTCATCCTCTAGCTATCAAATTTACTCGAAAACATTTATTTTTATTAACTTGCCATCCTCCAAAAGAAGGTGCCTTGGAAATCCTTCTGGGCTCCAGAAACTGACTAATGTTTAGCCCTAACGGGTTTGTCTCACCCCGATACCCTATGGGGATAAATGATCCTTACACCATACAATGGATGAGTGCTCACTGCTTGGCCACTGGCTAGTTTTTCTTTTATTTGCAGTAGTGTCTAAAGACACTTTTGTTTTGCTGGAAGGGAATCCATTTAGAATAAATTTAAGCTATGATGCTTTAGTGTCTAAAGAGATTTTTTGGGTAAGACTACTTGTGTTCAATACTTATAGGTAGACCATCCCTGTGACAATAATCACATAAACCAACACTGAGACAAAATTTAAACACATAGACCTATTCCAACATAGAGGTGAAAGTGGGGGAAATCCTAGATGCCACTAGTCAAGTTACAAGTCAAGGTTAATCAACAACAAGGGAAAGCAATGGATGGATGGAGATAGTGAATATGGTTCCAATATTAGCAAGTTGTGTCCCTAAAGGGAAATGACCAAATCCATATTAGGAGTAGGGAAAGGCCAATGGGTATATAAACGAATCTCCTGGTCACAAAAACTAGATCATTTATACTTTAGATTCCAATTAAAACCAAGATAAAGCATTACCAACATATAACCAATATCAACAAGTCTCACTGCTAAAATAGACAACAGAGCAACATCAAAATCCATATGCTTAAACCATAATATCTATCACCTAGGTCATATCCATGCATTGGATCTGAAACCAATCTGAATATCATTGGAATAATTGTCGTTGCTACATATTATGGGCACTGTAATAATCTTTGATTTGGGTCATGAAAGAATGGCTAACTTAGTCATCGAATTTGGGGTCATGAGGCTCAATCATGGCATATAAATGGTCAATCTGGATACTCTGGATCTTTTGAAAGTGGGAGACCATCAACTGGTGTCTCATCACCTGATGATCTCATAGTAAAGGAATGGATCAAAGAACTGATCAATATTGCTCAGGAACAAAAAGTATCCCAACTACTATATATGTGACAACATGCTCTTCTGTCACTTTCTATTTGAGATAGAGAATGGCAGAAGCCATATCATCCAAATTTTGAGTTGTTAACTGATGTTGCAGGTTTCCATAGTTGGCCAACTTTATTTCATCAGAGACAATTTTTGATGGGGTAGAGTATTTATGTTGCAGAAATTCTTATTTAAACTGTCCATCATGAGCACACTGTCTAAATGGGAAATCAAGAAAAAAATTATAGGAATAAAAAAGTTCTAACTAGATGGCCGAGACCAAGATTGACTACTCCCAAATGGGGATATTGATATCCTTTAGCTTTCACCCAATCTATATATTTTTTATAGATAATTACACATCCTAGCAACTCTGATTTCCTTCAACTGGATTGGTATCAATTATTACCCTAAATAGTGGGAGGTTAAGTATAGATAGTTATGCCAAAAATAAAAAAAATGTTAAATAACCAGTCATTTGTAAATACTCCAGTTGTTCTTGTCAAATCATATCACTCCTTCCGACATCTAGATAGATTTCCTTTGCCTCAATTCACTCCTCTCATTATATCTGCCTATGCAAATCCATCCTTTACTTCCTCTTTTATCCATCCAGTATGGAATGAACCCTGCTCTGCACACCATTCTCAACCATCCTTCTTAGGAGTATATGACACATAGCACAAATGAAAACACTCAAATTGTCCTGCGTGCAAGAAAAGTCTTCATAGGTTGAGATATAGAAACAAAGAAAGCCCAAGACTATTCATTTTATCTCTGCCCATAAGTTGTCCAGGATATGAAGTTAAATATCCTAGATGAGACACTTCTTTTATTCCTAGAAGATATTTTCCCGATTCCCCATTTAGATAGTTTACTCACGATGGACAATTTAAATCAGAATTTCGACCACATAGATCCTATGCCCCATCAGAAATTGTCTCTAATGAAATAAATATGGCCAACTATGGAAACCTGCAACACTGGTTAACAACTCAAAATTCGGATGATATGGCTTCTGGTATTCTCTATCTCAAACAGAAAGGGACAGAAGAGCAAGAGCAGATTGATTTACTTCGAACAAAGATGGAGTTCTTAGATAATTTGTTAAATTATTCTGAAGAAAAAATACTAAATGTTTTGGCTAAACTCTTGATAAAAACCAAAAAAATGGATAAAAGAGCCATCCTTATCAGCTAGTCATCGCTAGATATTGCCTCTAGAAGTAATAAAGAAAAACATACCAGGAGATACTCATTCAGAATTATGAGTATCCAAGAAGAATATAATATACTAGACCTTAATTTTGAACAAGATGAAGAAGAATTCAATGAAATCCAAAATATGCTCTCTTAATTGAAAAGAATGCCACGAGCTCTTCCAGAACATTATCTTTTTGCAATGGCATTCTCTTTTCTAAAAGAGAAAATCCAATATCTAACAAACATAGTGTATCCACCTCCCAAAATGGCCCCTCTCAGATTACTGGAGCTCCTCCTCTTTTTAATGAAATCATGAATGACGCCTCTCTCCCTTCTTCTAATCCTTCCCATAAATTCCATTTTGGCATAAATGGAATTAATAATTTGATTTCCCAAATGTCAGAGAAGCTTGTTCTGAATATTCAGTGCCAATCAAGAACCAAAATAGAGACATCAATACAGTTAATCTGTAAATGGGTTTTGTATAAAATATCTTATGATACCACCATCACTGTGTTGGGTATGATTACTATTGATATCAAAGAATTTAATTTATAACAAAGGAAAAAGGAAAATAAGTCGAAGATGTTGAATGTTGGTGTAGACTTAGTGTATTATAGTCAAAGTCAATAGACAGTCGAAGTCAAAGTTGTCGACCATTATCAGTCGAAGTCAAAGTTGTCGACCATTTACATTCGAAATCAAAGTTTTCAACCATTGTGAGTCGAATTCTACCTCTTGTCAACCATTTCCAATCGGATTTGAAGTTGTCGACCATTGTTAGTCGAAGTTGACCTCTTGTCAACCATTTCCAGTCGGAGTCAAAATTTTTGACCATTTCCAGTCGAAGTTGACTGTGTGTCGACCATTCACAGTCGAGTCAAAATTAGAGTCGACAGTCTCAGAACCAGAGTCACAAATTAGATTTGGATTCATAGTTCGACATTGAATTAGCAAGTCAGAGTCGACAGAGTGTAGTTCGACATCAGAATTGATAAATGCCAATTCATTGGAATTGACAAAGTCAAAGATGGAACGGTGGAGTCAGAAATGTTGGAATATGTAGTATATTATTATAGTTGACTTTCGACATCATAATTAGTTAGTTGGATTCATAATTTATGACATATTTTAAATCAAAATATATGAAGGGTCAGAAGTTAACTAGTCTAAATCGAGATATGTCATAATCATTCCGTTAAAACTCACAAGTTTAAATAGACAAGGTAATTATAAATTAGTTTTATTTGTAAAATGTCATGATGAAGAGTTTTGACTATTAGGCAAAGAAGCATGATTTAATGTATATAAGCAAAGCTTTAGCCATTCAAATAAAGTGTATATGTACAAACAACATTGCAAATATAGAGTGTACATAAAATAGAAAACACATAATCATTTAAGGGGGGTTGGGAGGCGCAAAGGCAGGCAACAAAATCCTATAGGAATTCGAAGCTGGTAAACATGGTGTTGGTGCATCCTCCAGTTATAACTGAAAATCAAGGGTGTTGGTGCATGCTTCAATCGTAGCTGAAAATCTTGGGTGTTGTCGCATCCAACAATTTGGTGCTTGCGAAATACTTGTAAATATCATTTTGCAGTAATAGAAAGTGTTTGTGGTTTTTCCCAATGGGTTTCCATGATAAAATACCGTGTTCTATTTCTTCTGTTGTCTTGTTTTTAAATAAAGTGATAAAAGTTAAACAAATACCTAATACTAATTAACCCCTCCTCCTAGTATTACTTGATTTTCCAACAATTGGTATCAGAGTATGTCTCTTCACTAAAGTTTAACTGCTTGAAGAGAGATCGTTTATCACTATGGATCATCAAGAAAAAATGACCACCAAGGTTGCACTATTTAATGATGAGGATTATGCATTTTGGAGTGTTAGGATGAGAAGTCATTTTATGTCTATTGGACTTGAAGTTTGGTTATCTGTAGAAATAGGGTATGTATATCCAAAATATCCTCCAACAGATCTTGAAGGAATAAAACAATTTGGGAACAATGCAAAATTTGTTAATGCAATCTTGACTGGATTAAACAGAACATTTTTTTCCAAAGTAGTGCATTGCAATATAGCAAAGGAGATTTGGCACAAGTTGCAGGTTATCTATGAAGGAGATACCAAGGTAAAAAAGGCCAAACTCTATACATTTAAAGCTCAATTTGAAAGAATGAAGGAAGACGATAATATATCATAATACTTTGAGAGAATAGACAAAATTGTTAATGCAATTCAATGGTTGGGATCAGAATTGGAAGAAATTGAAATAGTCAAAAAAATGCTGAGAACACTTCAAATGATTTATAATACTAAGATTTCCACCCTAGAAGATAAAGAAAATATTGACAAGCTTACCATGAATGAACTGTATAGGATCCTCATAAATTACGAGATGAGGATTGGTCAAGATAACTCTCAAAAGAAGGAAGAAACTTTCAAGGCATCTAAAGTAGCCAATAAATCCAAAAGAAAGATTCAATAAGAAGATTCCGATAATGAAGAAGCACTTCTTGTTAAAAATATCAAGAAAGGTACATGTAAGTACAAAGGTAAATTACCTTTAAAATGGTTCAACTATGGGTGAGTTGGTCATTTTGCTTCCAAATTCCCTTATCCCAAACATGAAGACAATGATGAGTGTCCCGAAGAATTCAAGAAGAACAAATCGGAATATAGGAAGAAAAACAAAAAAAAGGCCTTTTACTCCATGGATTATAGGTGCTCAGATGAGTCCAATGAATATTAAGAAACAAAATTTCTACTCATGGGAATAAAGAGCAAAAAACTTGAAGAAGAATCATAAGGAGTGGTAGACCTTGAAGCAGAACTCGTAAGTGCTCTTGAAGAATTAATAAAGTATAAAAATATGTACAAACAATTAAAAACCAAAGTAACAGAGGTTGAAGATAAAAACAATTATACTGAAAGAATTATTGCTAAGTTAAAAAATCAACTTCAAGCAGCTAAAAGGGTTGAAAGCAGTCTAGAACAGCAGCTCAAGAAAAGTGAACACGAATTAGACAAATCAGAGGCCGAATCCTTTCAATCAAGAACAACTTGTCAACAATACAAATGACAAACATAAATCTGCAACTCTTTTTGGGTAATTTCTATGTCTATAACAACTTTGGGCATAAAGCATTTAATTATAGGATGAACCAAAAACATAATCAGGAATCTTCCTACAAAGAAAACAATTCTGGTAATCCTCCAAAGGCATAAATAAAAATTCTTTTGCACCCTTACAGATGTATGAAAAATAAAGTTACAAATGTGGTAACTATGGACATATAGCTAGAAATTATAAAGCATTGACTCCCATCGAAAAAGAGCCACAACAAGAGACAAGGAGCAAATAAAGGATTGGAGAAGAATAGAAGATGTGAAAGAAAATTTTTCAATAGCTCTATGTGCCACAGAAAAACAAAATCTATGGCATGTGGACGATGCATGTTCAAAGCACATGACTGGAGACCCAAGTAAGTTCATTAGCCTAAAACACGATAAAAAAGGAAGAGTTACTGATGGATATAATCTATCTTCTAAAATAATTGGGAAGGGAACAATGGATCTTAGAAACAAGGTTAAAGCAGAAAACGTCTTGTTAGTAGAAAACTTAAAGCCTAATCTCCTAAGTGTAAGTCAAACTTGTGATCAAGGGCACATTTTCATATTTGATTCCAAGAAGTGTGAAATCAAAAAGAAAAATTTAGGAAAAATCGTTGGGATTATTGTGAGAACTTAAAGCAATGTATACATCCTAGAAAATGAAGAACAATGTTATATGAGTCAAATTGATGAGAATATGTTGTGGCATAGAAGGATGGGGCACTTAAACTTTGACAATCTTGTAAAAATAAGTAATAAAGGAGTCGTAAGAAACTTACCAAAGATCATTAAAAATCCTAACTATGTTTGTAGACATTGTCTTCATGGGAAACAAACACAACAAGTTTCAAAATCAAATAGCATACAACATCACAACCATTAGAAATAATTCACACCGACCTCTGTGGTCCTACAAGGACTAAAAGTATGCAAGGTGAGCAATACTTCATGTTATTCATTGATGATCATACAAGGGTGACTTGGGTGGAATTTATTATAGTAAAATCATAATCTTTTATGAACTTTAAAGCTTTCAAAGCACTAGTTGAAAATTAAACAACTCTCAAAATTAAATCTCTAACATCAAACAATGGTGGAGAGTTTATTTCAAATGACTTCAATGAGTATTGTGAAACTCATTATCTCAAAAGACAGTTTTCAACCCCAAAACATCCTCAACAAAATGTAGTAGTTGAGAGAAAGAACAAGACAGTTCAAGAAGCATCCAGAACCATGCTTAATGAAGCTAAACTTCCATATAGTCATTGGAGAGAAGCAATATACACAAGTGTTTATATCCATAATAGAGGAAAAATCATAGTAAATAGTGACAAAACACCTTATGAGATTTTATTTGGTAGACCAACATCGGTCAAGTACTTTAGAGTCTTTGGAAGTAAGTGCTACATAAAGAAAGTTGATGGCAATCTTAGGAAATTTGACTCTAGGACATATGAAGGCATATTTCTTGGATATTCATCTACCAAAAAGGCATACAAATGCTACAATCTAAGATCACACAAGATCATAGAAAGCACAAGTGTAAATGTTAATGACACCAAACCAAGAAAAATTAAAGTTCAAGAAAACGAGGATGATGAAGAAACTGATGATGGAGAAAAATATGAAGATTCTCAAAAGGAGGAGTTTTTAAAGGAAGAGAAAGATACAGAGTCTATAAAATAAGAGGAATATGAAGATTCTAAAAAACAGGAGGCTTTAGAACAAAAGGAAGAAAGTGAAGATGAAGACTCTCCTATATTTGATACAAAAACTCCTTCTAGAAGAATTCAAAAGAATCATCCTGAAACTCTAATCATAGGTGACAAAGATGCATGAGTTAGTACAATAAGAAGAGCAATGTTTCAAGAACAAGCATTAATATCGTTGGTTGAGCCAAAAACCTTTGCAGAGGATAGAAAAAATAATGATTGGATTAGCACCATGAATGATGAGTTGAACCAAATAGAGAAAAACCAAACTTGGGAACTTGTCCCAAGACTAAAAGGAAAGAACGTTATTGGGATCAAATGGATATTCAAAAACAAGTTTAACGAGGATGGTCAAGTCATAAGAAACAAAGCCATACTTGTATACAAGGGATATGCTCAAATAAAAGGTATTTACTTTGAAGAAACTTTTGCACCTGTGATAATACTTGAAGCCATTAGAATGCTCTTAGAATTTGCATGCAATAAAAAATTCAAAGTATACCAAATGGATGTAAAATATGCATTCCTTAATGGATAAATTGAAGAAGTCTATGTTTAAAACCCTGAAGGTTTCCTATTATCAGAAAAAGAGATTATGTTTGCAAACTAAAAAAGGCACCCTATGGCCTCAAACAAGCCCCAAGACCATGGTACTAAAGACTAGATAAGTACTTGAAACAACAAGGTTATTAAAGAGGAGCCGCTAACAGTAATATCTACATTACGTTTGAAGACAGAAACATGATCATTGTTGTTATCTATGTAGATGATATCATCTTTGTAAGTGATCTACAGGTTCTCAGTGTAAAGTTTGCTTTAGAAATGAAAAAGGAGTTTGAAATGCCAATTTTGGGTGAACTAACATTCTTCGTTGGTTTACAAGTCTCTTAAAAATAAAAAGGGATCTTCATCTCTCAAACCAAATATATCAAATATATGTTGAATTTTTTTAAAATGGAAGACTCAAAGCTAGTTAATACTCCTATGGTCACGAGATGCAAATTAAGAAATAATGATGAGTCTTTGGAAGTAGATCATACCATCTATAGGTCAATGATTGGTACTTTTCTATATGTAACAAATACAAGACCAGATGTGATGTAGTCTGTAGGCTTGGTCTCCAGACTCCAATCAGCCCCCAAATAAACACATGTGGTAGCAGTAAAAAGGATCTTTAGATATCTAAAAGGAACTATGGAGTATGGTTTATGGTATCCAAAAGGAAATGACTTCTCACTGAAGGCATATACTGCTGTAGATTGGGAAGGAAGTGTTCATTATAGAAATACCACCAGTGGAGCAACATTTTCCTTGGGAAATTGCTTGGTATCATGGCTAAGCAAAAAGCAATCATCCATTTCAATTTCGACAAGAGAAGCTAAGTATATAGTTATTGCATCATGTTATACTCAAGTCATTTGGATGAAACAAATACTAGAATATCTACTTGTGAGATATGAGGACCTTATTGTGATACATTGTGACAACATGAGTGCCATCTACATATCCAAAAATCTAGTTATGCACTCCAACACCAAACATATTCCAATAACATATCATTTTTTAAGAGAACAAGTGTCACAAAAGGTTGTCAAATTGGAGTATGCCGATACTAAGGAACAAATTGCAGACATATTTACTAAAACACTGACTAGAGGATCTTCTGCCTATATCATACAAAATATGGGGGTTATCCCTCTTCCTTATAATAAAACTGAAATTGCATCTTGTCACAAAAGGTGGATACAGTCGACAAGGGGAGGAATGATGACATGGGGATTTATAAGATCCTTTCTCATTAATTTCAAAGGGGGAGAAAAATAGAGAGTTGTTGTCATCAATGAAAAAGGGAGAGAATGTTGGGTATGTGTCATATCCCTCCCTTGAAGGGACATCAAAAGAGTTGACCTTTCCTAACACCCAGGGGATCAAAATATGCATTAATTAATTAACCTAGGGATTTTTATTAAATTGTTATTTAGGGGGCATGAAATTGGTTCTATTAATTGTCATCATTAATTATTGTGCAATTAAAAATGTGTAAAATAAGTTTCCATGTCAAAGGACTGACAAAATAAATCTGCCATAAAAAAATATAGCAACTGTCAAAAGTAGGAAAAGCAACGCAGTTTTCAAAACATGAAAGTGTAGAAAAAGAAGTAAGAAAAAAAGAAGGAAACTTTTGGGTCAAGGAGGGCACCGTTTCCATTTTGTACTGAAGGGAACAAACAAGGAAACATCACCTAATCCTCTTACTTTCTATTTTCGTCAAGGAGGGAAAATTCATGGCTAGGGTTAGGGTTTAGCAAGTGGCAACTAGGTGAAGGACTTGCTCAACAAGTCACCCAAGTCACTCAATGGTTATTTAAGGATGCTTCTAACTCAATTTACCAGTTTGGTTGATGATTATTTTGGTGTGGATGAAGCTAAAGATTCCTTATTGAGTGTTTTGCCTCAGTCTCTTGGGAGATTCGCCCCAAGTCCCTTCCCCTCTGTTCTTTTTCCCCTTCCATTTCATTTGCAGGTGATGGAGAGCTAATGAAAAATACCCAAATATTCAAATCAAACATATACAATAGACAAACCATCCATTGAAGATGAAATCCAGTGAAGGAAACTTCACCTACGCTCCAGTCCCCATCTTGGTGTTTGATTTGGGCCTCCTATCCTTAGTTTTGGATCCCATTCTTGAATAGTTCAGCCCTCCAAACCCATTGATGACATGATAAAAAAAAATAATCTTATTATTATTTCTGTAATATAGTAATACTTCTTCCCATTTATCCCTCATGTTAAGTTTTCATGAGTGAGCCTTCATTTTCCCACTAGATGGGAGTTTTTTATCAGTTTTTGTAATACGAGTGAAGTAACAGACATGAGATGAAGTTATAAATGATATGATATGTAAAATTATTCTAATTTAGTCTCTATAATTCACCATAATCATGTCTGACTTATTCAGGTTTGAAATTTATTAAATCTTGCACACCCTAGCTAGTTGACTAGGTAAATTTTACCAGTCTTACAATTTTTGTAATTCTGAGAGATATGTGCATCCAAATGTAATTATGTAAGTTTATGGAGATATTTAAATGACCCCAATATCCATACCAACCCTATTACATATATTTTTTTGGATCCGTACCTTGTTTGGGCAACCTTCTTTACGTAGGGTCTCCACTGGCCAAAATTGCCAGTTTTTCCCAAATCTTCCCAAACAAACCTATATCACTCCGAATTGTTTCTTGAATATATGAAACTTTAATTAATATATTTTAACATTAATAACACACATATAAAACTTTCCCAAGCCTCTGTTGTTTTGGATGTGAAAGATTCTTCCTAGTTGCACGATTGGGTAACCCAGAAGAGTGGGAGTAGGTTTCAACAGAGCTGATTCCGAAACTTAAATGTTCCCTGATTTAAATGTGTTAGGGAATATTATTTATCTGTCCTAAATTTTCCTTTACTTATCCCAACATACCTCTGCCTTGTTTGCAAAATTATCAACCACTTTCCCTTATTTTCCTAGTTTCAAGAGTTGTTTGATTAAGTGCAATTTTTCATATAAAATTTTGGTTAAAATTACATCAGAGATAATATTATGATATGATTACATATCAGGGATATTATAGTGGTATCAGAGCTCTTTCCTTGGATTATCCCATGGAAATTAAACACTCTATTAGAAGAAAAGTATTTTCAGCCATGTCATACTCCGAGGAAGACTTTGATGAGGAGTATGAAGAATATTGCAGACAGTATGAAGAAGAAGGCACCTATGTTAATGGAGGTCTATTGAGTCATGAAAATGATGACTTATATGTTTCATCCTATCATGAGGTCGTGAGGCCTAGATCTATTCATGATGGATCCTGTTGTAGAGGGAGGCTAAAGGAAGCAGTTGTGTACCTTGCAGATTATTGGGGACAGAGTGAGGGACTTATGAAGGACCTTTCTTTTTGAGAGTTCTGCACTCTTGAGATACATAATTTATTTAGAGATCCCTAATGTGGGACAAACATGAAAAGGATTTCACATATGGTTTATGAATTGTGAAAGGAAGTGGGGACTAGATGGTTGCCACCTGGAGCCAAAAGAGGATCCAAAAGGGAAGATTCATCAAAGCCATATGCTTGTCCAAGCAGTAGGAGAATGTTTGGTTTCTCTTCAAACAGAGCTTCCAAACGTTGTGAGTTGAGTACCACTCAATATGAAGAAGCCTCAATTTCCTTGAAGAATAAGATAAATGAAGTAGAGGCAATGATTCCTGAGGTGGAGTGCAAGTCACTACAAGGTGACTTCATGGAAGAAGAAAAGGAAGGTGAATGCACTTCCAAATTCTTTCGGGGTGATCTATAGATCACTGATAAGGACATTGTCTCATTTATGGGTGGAAATACATATTTTGGATCAGATCCAAAATAATATTGCAAATCAGAGTTACAATCACCTCTTGAGCCACATAAGGAAGAAGAAGACAAGGCCCCACCCTTTGGGTGTGAACAAGAGAAATTGGTGGTGGATAAGGCCACCATAGTACCCTTACATGAAGAGGGTAATATGAAGAAAATGCATGATAAAGGTTTTTATTTTAGCATCAACCATGATTACTTACAATTACCTTATCCATAGGAGGACGAGAAGACTCCACTCGCATATGAGGACTGAAAAATGAAGGACAATTGTGAGGGAGATGAATTCACTCCTAGTTTCTCTGTTGGAGAACAAAAAATCAGTGCAGGGGAGGATGATGTTGTTAATTATGATAAGGTATATTTTGGATCAGATCCAAAAGAAGAACATATATCAGATCTGAAATCATCATTTGAACTTCCTAATGAATTGGAAGACAAGCCCCCACCAGCTGGGTGTGAACTAGAAAATTTGAAGGATAAAAATATGATGCAAAGGGATGGATACAGTTCATATTTTTGTACTTTCTTGTAGCATGATGAATATTAAATTCCAAGGCATGAGGTGCTTTCTGATTTTGGTAATATCACATGTCATTCCAACCTTTAGAGATACCCTCCACTTCACATCACGAAAGTGATTTTGCAGAAAATTCAAAGGTTGACTTGTTTGTTGAGAATGAGTTTTGTGTTGTGGATCCATGCCACAAGAAAAATGGTCTTATATGCGAACTATTAGAAGAAGGGCATGTTGGGGCCTGGAAATTCGCAGGCGACAACAGTAAGGGATTCTCCCCAATCAACGTTCCCAACTATCTCGTTGACTGTTTGGTATAGGGAATCCGTTCGGTTTGCGGTCCAACTACCGTAGGTCAAGTAACAAAACAAAGGTTTTACCGGTTACGGCCCGGTCCACCGTGAATTTTGTATTTTTTGACTTAATGTATGGTGTGCAAGTGCCTAACTAACAATGCAGGGTGCTGAAAATGCAAGGAACCGTCACAATGTGATGCGTAGGTTCTTACCTCTCGTCTTAAGGTTCACAAGCATCCAAACACATACAACACGGAAATAAAACAACTACCTAAACTATCCCTAGGGAGCAGAGTTATCATTCATTGTAAGTGAGTAATACATTGTGCACATGCATTATGAAGAGTTACAGATAGCTGATACTTCTTTCACAACACATGAACAATTACAGATATTTAAACAACCAGATAGCCGATTATTTTATGAACAACATTTATTACTCACAGTGGAAAAAATCCTAAAAGATACTGAAGGATATTCAACAAGAACATAGGTTCAGGAAGTTAAATACTCTCACAGTAAATGAAACACAGCTGAAAACGAAATAGTTCCTCTTCAACATTATTCATTTAGACGCATTGATGCATTCCACATTTCGCTCTCTCCAGCGGAAAAAGTTGCACTTTCTGACTGTAAAACGAAGTAGTTCCTCTTACAAGCAAAAGAGTTTACAAATTTTTCAGGGAAAAAGCCCTTTTCTAAGTCCTATCTTTACAATATTTAAAATACTGCAGCCCATCGCTTGGGCTGCCTCCCAGTTCATGACCTTTCAGTTCCCAACGCTTTAGATGCCTTTTTCTTTTTTGCATGTACTCACGAGCAGTTGAGTAATTGCTGGATTTTTTGGTTCTGCGTTTGGCTGCCTTCAACTTTGTCCTTTTCCTCGCGCCCTTGCCGGCATTTCATCCTACCTGCAGTCAATGGCTGTGCATCATTCTTTGGAAAAGTGTGTTAAACATTAGCATTATCCATCTGAAACGGCTAACCATAAGAAAACAACCTGGCGCCTTTGTTAATCTGGAAAGAAATTCGACTGAGCCTTCAGCGGAAAAAATATAAGTCGACAGTCGGAAGGCTTTGGCATTGGACGCGGAAACACTTTCCTGTCCGCAACGGCGGAAGGGAAAAGAGCTAAAGTGGTGCGAAGACGCGGGATGGAGAGACTTAAATCAGAAATCGGACGGCTTTGGACATCGGACGCGGAACGACTTTCCCAGCCGCAACAGCGAAAGGGAAAAGGTTAATGCACGCGAGCGGGAAAACTTCCCATCGGACGTCGGAAGTGTTTGGACATCGGAAGCTGAATCGCTTTAGGAGCCGCAACGGCGGACGAGGAAGAGGTAGTAGCTTCCGATCCAACAAAGATAGACGCACGACCAAAATCGCTAAGAGTTTTAGATAGCTTTAAATTTAATCAAACAGAAACCTGGTAAACTTCTGTAACGACGATCCCCCATAAACACACCTGGTTCAATCCACAAACTTAGGAAGTGCGACTCATCATAAGTTCCAACATGGCAATTTCAAACAGATTGACAATCAAACTTCAAAACCACTGAAAAGACAACATGCTCAAAGGCTCAAGAGTTCGAAATCAACAAATAATGCTAAATCAGGGAAAGGGAGCCCAAAATTTTAATAAATTTGGGGGGAGAAAAGTTGCAGCAGCAACAACTGGCGATTACCTGGTGAACCTAGATCTCTGGGCGATTAATCTTTGAGTGATAGATTGTTTAACAACAAAAGCATCATATTGAATTCTTCCAGCAATATGGATTTCTCAAATGACCGAAGTGTGTACCCTTAATCATTGATGACAGTCCAATTAGGGAGAGTGGAAACTAGAATCGTTAAGTCCAGATAACTATGCTGAGGCCAGAGGATGATTTTCATTATTACCTTTGTCTTCAGGTGGCTAATAGCTTTGGACACCACAGGATTGTAGCATATGGTAAACAGAAATATTCGTTTGTTCCTCATTCCCATGCCATTTTAACACTTTTTCTTGTGCTTTTGGACTTTTGTCCCTTTTCATATGAGTTTGCTTACATGCCCTTCTTACTGAACTTTGATTCAGGATCCTCTATCCCATAGTGTCCTTTTGTGTGAGTGGTATATTTCAAGTTTAAGCTCACGGACGGAGAGGATCTTTCGGCAATTTAGTATTTATGATTCAGCATCTGTTTTGATGTATGATGTTTTTCATAGGAGTTCTTTGATGCTTATCTGCCTTTTGGCGTTCGCTTCTTGGCATGGGATCATTTATATTTAATACACTGTTCACCTTGCTTCTTTCCATGGGTCCTCTGCTGTCATCCCCTAGACATTTTAAGTGTGACGTGGATGGAGCCTCAACATAGTATTCCGGACTCTTTGGATCCGGTTTATTTCACAAGGGTTAAGCAGGATTTCAATGCACATAGAGCTATTCGAGAAAACTGCTAAACTGGAAGAAGTTATTTCATAGCACATTAAACACGTAGTCCGATACCAAACGTTTATCAAACCCAGAAATTTTGGATGTTACCCATGCAACCGCAAGTTTGCTCCCTTTATTGAAATCAACGAAACAAACTAAAAAAAAAAACATGACTCAAAAGACAGCCAAATGAATTATTAATATACAAGACAGAAGAAATCAAACAAACTTAGGAAAAATAAGGCTTGAGAACCAAACCATTTACTGGTAGGTTCTCCTCCCACCCCTGCAGATCTTGCAACTTGTAAGTAGACGGATCAAGCTTGGATGCAATCTGATAGGGGCCTACCCACAACTACTGGAATTTGGTATGCTTTCCCTTCTCATCATGGGGGTGGTCCCATTTGAGGACTAAGTCTCCTACTTCAAAGTCTTTTGTCCCAGCTTTGTGCTTGTCAAACCATCTCTTAACGGACTCTTGTTGTTGTTTAAAGCGTTCTTTGGCTTTAGATCTAGCCTCCTCTGCTTTCAGGAGATCATATATTCTTATCTGTAAAACTTCATCATCAGACCCTCTAGACTCTTGAGCTAGTATGGAAGATGGTAACATGATATTGGGAGGAAGGATGGCTTCTTTACCATAGACAAGGGTATATGGAGACACTCCAATCGCAGACTTGGGGGTGACTCTATCATCCCAAAGGGCATTTGGTAGTGCTGAGTGCCAATTCATTTGGTTTTCTATTACAGTCTTCTTTAGGATTCTAATCAGGTTTTTATTAGAGGATTCAGCCAGGCCATTCCCTTGTGGATAGTAGTTAGCAGAATAATGCAATTTTATTCCTTTATCATGAGAAAAAGCAGTTAATTTAATTGACGAAAAGTATTTAGCATTATAAAAAACTAACGAAATTGGAACTCCAAACCTGGTCATGATATGATCTTGCAGAAAGCTGATGAATTCGTCTTCATTTATCTTGCGCAGCGGGATAGCTTCGACCCAGCGATTGAAATAATCAGTAGCGGTCAGAATTTACTTGTGTTGGAGAGAAGAATTCGGTTTATTTCTCCAATAATATCTAGCCCCCATTGCTCGAATGGTTCTGTGATCATCACAGGCTTTAGGGGTGCTGCTGCTCTAGGCTGTCTTCCACCACACCTTTGGAAAATATCACATTTCCTGACATGTGCATGTGCATCCTTGAAGAGTGTAGGCCAATAGTAACCCGCTCTGAGGATTTTGTGGGCTGTAGTGTCTCCTGAATAATGTCTCCCAGCAGGACCGTCATGTAATTCTGACACTACTTTCTTCGCATCTTCTTTTTCTAGACATCTAAGGAGAACCCTGTCATAATTCTTTCTGAATAATACTCCTTCAACAAGTTGATAGGAGGCCGATTTAAGATGCAGAGCTCTTCTTTGTTTGGAATTCCAATGTTCTGGCAACAGCCCCGACTGCAGGTAATGCATAAGGTCTCTATACCAAGATTCAGGAGCTGTAAACAAAAGACATACATCCATTGCATGTAATTCGACCTCATCTTCCCATGCTTGTTCTTTATTGTTCCCACTTTCAGTCATCAGCTTGCACAATCCTTGTCCTCTAACTATAGAGGCTGGTTTGAATTCAAGGTCGTATTCTTGAAGAGCTGTTACCCAGTTGCCCCTTCTTTCTCCTAACTCTTTCTGTATGAGAAGGGATCTTACAGCTGGGTAGGGGACTATTACCTTGGTTCGATTTTTTAATATATAAGGCCTGAATTGCTTCACTACCTTAAATACAGTGTAAGCTTGCTTATCAATGGCTAGGTAGTTTAACTCAGCCCCTTGTAGACCAGTACTCATAAAGGAGATTGGGAATTCATCCCCCCCTTCTTCATTTTGTGTAAGCACAGCGGCTAGGGAATCATCGGATGCAAAAGTATATAAAATAAAGTCTTTATCGAAATCTGGACTCTTCAAGGAGGGTGCGTGTGCAACAACAGTTTTAATTTTGCTGAAAGTGTTCTTCTCAAGTTCATTCCACTTGAATTGTGCATTCTGCTTGACCATCTGTTGCAGCGGCTTAACAGTCTGGGCGAAATTAGGCATAAACCTTCGTACGAAATTTATGGTTCCCATGAAGGATTGCATCCCTTTTTTATTATGGGGAAAGGGGATTTGTTCAATGGCCTTGATTCTTTCTGGATCAATGGAGATTCCTTGCTTTGAAACTATGTGTCCCAACAACTTTCCTTTCGTGACAACGAATACACACTTTTTAGGATTGAGTGAAATGCCATACTTACGACAGCGTTCAAAAATTTGCCTTAAGTGAAATGCATGTTCTCCCCTTCTCTTCGAGAATATTGTAATATCATCAAGGTATACTACTACGCTTCGGCCAATCAGCCCGCGGAAAGCTATGTCCATAGCCCTCTGAAATGTCGCTCCAGCATTAATCAACCCAAAAGGCATTCTTCTATAGGCAAAGGTTCCCCATTTAGTTCTGAACGTTGTCTTTAACCTGTCTTCTTCGGCTACTAATACTTGATTGTAGCTAGAGAAACCATCCAATAATGAAAACAGTTCAGACCCTGAAACCATCTGTAGCAGCTGCTCCATGGGTGGCACAGGATAGTTATCTTTATCTAATGCACGGTTTAAGTTCCTGAAATCCACGCAGAGTCTGATTTCCCCAGACTTTTTCCTTACTGGTACCAGATTTGATACCCACTCAGAGTGTCTAACTTTGAAGATGATTCTTGCGTCCAATAACTTCTTCACTTCACTTTGAATCAGAGGTTCCAATTTCGGGTGCATTTTCCTCAAAGGTTGCTGATATGGCTTGACGCCTGCTTTAATGGGGACGACATGCTTGATGATGCTGGTGTCATACATCTTCAAATATTCGTAAGTCCATGTGAAAACATCCTTATATTGTTTGAATAGACTGATGAATTTGTCTCTTTCTGTTGGTGAACAACATTTGCCGAGATTCACGAACTTAGGAGCCGTTTCAATCCCCAAATTTATCAGCTCGAACTATAGCGATGAGCTGTGGTTCTTCACGTTGGGTGGTCTTCTGAATTTTTCATTTAAATCGAACATTTTTTCCAACGTTCTGACTCCTGTAGGAATGAAATTATCGTATTTCATCTCATCCTGATGCTCTTCATCGTCTATGTAGCTAGGGTTTTCACCCTAGCTTGTGCTGATGAACACCTACTAAGGAATCTGGAATCCTTAGTAGCAGTTCGATTAAACAAAAAATAAACTGGAAAGTAAAAA